>RPOG01003169.1:0-70591 GCA_008086565.1 Thalassoma bifasciatum | reverse complement strand
TACCAGTGAAACACTGTCTTAGAGAGAAATCGCAACATTTTGTAGTGTCACGGAGCGGTATGGTAAGCAGTAACATTGAACCAGTTATGACATTGTGAGCTTCAAAACAAGTGTTCAATACAAAACAAGAAGAAAATAAACAAAATAAATGAAAACTCCGACAGCTTCACATTTTCAAATAGAACACACACTTTAAAAAGTCCTTCGTAGTCCATTGGAACTGCAGTGCTCACAAAAAAAAGCTCAAGCAAAGATCAGATTTTAATGCAGCAAGCAATGCGCCCCTCGGTTGAGATCGTAGCAGAAAGGTTATTGGACCCTGATTGTGATTATAGTTAGGCTGCATTTATTGCTAGTGCCACCTCAGAGACCAGAATAATCAAATGAAGAAGAGTCTTCAGAGTTCCCCACAGTGCTGTTAGAGAGGACTTAAACGGAATTAAAGTCTTTTAAGAGCCTTGGAAAGGAAAAAAGCGAAACACCCCAGACTGAGAGGCGCAGAAATCATTACTTACATCACGTTCATCAACAGACAGTTTGATTAATTACAACCCAAATAAAGCAATAAGAAAGCAAACATTTCAATCAGCTATGTGTAGGGGGCGGAGTCTTTTACAGAACCGAGTCTCTCCCCTGTTTGTTTCACTTCACAATGAGCTCCAAAAAAAAAAAAAAAAAAAAAAATTGATGCCAGCTTCTCATAATCCAGGCAGCACGATGAAGGCTGAGTTCAGGTGCAGTCTTTGTGAAATGTCGCTGCCAGTTTGCACACGTTCAGCAGGTCACATGCACACACGCCGTTTGTTTCGATGCCAGTGAAGGTTTGTTTCTCGTGGAAGCAACATGATTTTCAGTAAAAACGTCCACATTTTTGTTTCAATTTACAGACAAAAGAGAGCGACAGAATGTAAAAGCAAAGAAGAGAGTTTAAGAAAGAAGATTAAGTCTACTGATCAAAGCCACAGTTCATGGGCGTGGTGCATTTCAAAGTGATGCATTCTCACCATGACATGCAAAGATGTCCACAAATTAGGGGATCTTTTTTTTTCTTTTTAATAAAAGGCGTCCTTTACGAAGAGGAGATGGGGTGATGACTCGGTTATTTTATTTACCAGTAAAAATGCCAATGAAAAATGACAAAAAAGTGCCCCAAATTTGTTTAAAAATGTTGAACAAACTTTTCTTCTCAGTCAGTTGTATCTTAAGGGCTATAGTCCATAAACAGGGAGTAAATACAGTTTGGCAAAATGGTGTGAAAATGACCCATCTGTCTTTCCTTTCCCTCCCACCTCAAAGAGAAACACAAAAAAACAGAAATATTTTTCTCTCCTTACCAATCTCCCCTTCAAAGTGACTAATAATAAATTAAAGAGGACCTTGAAGAGACCTGCTTAAAAGACTGTGTCTATGTATATATTTATATATATTTATATATCTCTATACGTGGTGTGAAATAATAGTGTCCGGTTCTGACAGTTCATTATGATGTCCCCCGTGCCCTGCTTTCTTGGTACACGCTGAGTCGTAACAGCCTCAGAGGTTGGTCAGGGGGCTCTGTGTGTCGGCAGGCTGGGTGGTGTTGAGGATTTTTAAGGTCCATTGTTATGCCTTGCCTTCCTCTACTTTGACAGCCTGGGGTTTGATGGCTCCAGTGCGTGCTGGTTTGGCTTGCCCTGTGGAGGGCAGGGGCTCCTGGAGTTTGCTGGTCATGCCCCCGGGTGGTGTCTTGAGCTCACCCACTGCTTTGCGTACGTCTCGCAGGGTTTTGTTCTGCGCAAAGGGAAGGAGGAGGGGCTTAGACATAGAGCAGCGCCTGGAAAAACATACATTCATGTGCATTTTATCAGTTTCTGGCAGTTTTAACAGGTACTTAGCTAATCAAAGTCAATAGAATGTGATTTTCCTCAAAGCAGCTTCAGCAGAAACTGGTTGTTTAAACAAATGACACTCATACAGTTTCAAACAATTTGCTTTCCTAAATAATTCCAGGAATTCTTCAACAATCATACCTTACTTTACTTCTTTTTTACTTATAAAGTCTTATTAATGCAACAATATCGCTTGAAACTAGGGTTGGGTATCGAGAACTGATTCTGTTTTGGGACAGGCTGCAAATTTCCAATCAAGAAGGCATGTGTATTTGGGTAGTGCAGGCAAGTTTTTCTTCTTGAAATATTTGTTCTGTTTTCAGTCTCTGAAAATCATGGAAACAAAATAAAGTATTGCTTAAAAATGATACCCAACCCTAATTGCAACTGAATCAACCAGCTTTTGATAATCCAAAAGTGTACAGTTCTATAATTGATCTGCCTATATTTGGTATCACAAAAGTTAATGTCACAAGTGTCAGATCATTTTGAGCTACATTCAGAAGAGTTAGTCCAATCAAAGTGTCATCAATGTTATTAAAGTTTGTATAAAATGTATCTTGTAGAAAAATGTTAAGTCTGGGTTAAAACTCAGTTACACAAAGTTAAAGACATGTTACACAAGATGCAAACAACAAGAAATACAGATATAGAAAAAGAAAATGGATAAAATCAAATTACCTATATTTACAGTGGGTGGCTCACCTTCATGCCATCCTCTGGCCCTTTAACAGGGGGCTCAGGGGCAGAGGGAGGGGTGGAGTGGGGAGGGTCACGGCCGGGGTTGGGGTAAGGGGGGGAGCGGATGATGACAGGTTTGTTGACCTGCATGACGGGTCTCTGGATGGGGTTGGGGAAAGGGCCAGTGGTGGGGGGGCGCATGTGCATCACCATGCTGCCCTGAGCGGGAGGGACCTGTTGGTCGTGGGGGGGTGAGGGGGGAGGAGGGGGAGGGAGGAATGAGGGGAAGGGGAATGAAAACAAATAATTAGCTTGAATGTTTTTTTTTCCCCTCTTGTAATAAAATCAGCACAAAAAGTAAAGATTTTTTTGATGTTTGGCATTGGCAGATTCTGCAAGTTTTTCCTGAGTACATACTCAGCTCTGCTGCTCAGCCCGAAAATGCATGTTCTTCATAAATGAGCCTCCATTTAAAAGGGAAATAAACAGACTTTGAAGCACTACTACAACAAAAAATAATCTAAAAGACACCAATACCCTTATTTTTGAGCTACATTTTTATTCATTAATAAACATTTCTCTTTTTTTCTATTTATACAATAACCCCAGATGGACAAAGGAGCTTGTTATGAACCTTGATTCAGCAAATATATCATATCAAATTAACTTCAGGATAAATACCTGTTGAGCAAAATGTGTTGGCAGAGGACCCACAGGCCCCCCAGGACCAGAGGGTTTCCCACTGGGACTAGCTGACCCAGGTCTGGAAGAGAGAAATTGAAGAGTTGATTTCCTAAAACATGCATTTATGGTTGACCAAATCTCTCCCATGCAGCTCATTGCCTCCCTCACCTGTAAGAGCCCCCAGATATGCCTGGAGAGTGACTGGGCTTCTCAGCGAACTGGAACCCTTTCATTTCCATCTGAGAGCCCTGTGAGAAGGATGACGGACACTAGGGATAAAAGAAATACAATAAAATTACACATCTTTCTTTTCGGACTTGTCAGACATAAACCCTTTTTGACCTATAAAACCAAGTCTGCCATAGTAGATCTTTACATTTTGACATGCTCATATCAATAGAACCCTTACATGCTGAGTTTTAATAAAATATACAGACTTATGTCCGGACTAACTAAATAAAATGCTACGCAATGCAATGAAACATAGAATATGAAAAATGTACACATATTTTTCTAAATACAGAAATGTCATTGCTGTATCTCTCTAAAATGTATATGTTACAAAAACGTGATAATGGGTATACAGTAGAAATAAACCTGTGTATAAGCTTTTAAGCATTTGTTTATCAAAGGTATGCAAATCATAGTGCCGGTGCTTTGCAGGGTTAATTTCTATGATCATAGTAGTAACATATCAGAGCATTTTCAACTGACCTCTCGGCTGCCGGTCATGACACCAGGCTGAGATCCAGGTGGTAGCATCCGGCGGGGAGCGCCCACAGACAGGTTCTGTCCCTGCTGCAGCTGGATGGACTGTGGGAGGATGAGGTGTTGCTGAGCTGAGCCGTAGCGCAGCTGAGAGCCAGGCAGCGGCATCGTCACCTGTAGGAAAACCACTGTTATTTTTCATGTCTGATTGTGCTCCTGCTGTTTGTCTGAGACTCATCGATCCTCTGACCTGGATGAGCTGAGAGTCCATCAGCTGAGAGGAGCCCATACCGGGGCCCTGGTTCATCTGGCTGTCGTAGACCAGCTGCTGGCTGCCGTTCATGGGCTGGTAGTGTGAGCCCGACTGCTGCTTCACCATGTCTGAGGGTTGCATGCCAGGGAACGCTGAGTAAGGCCCTTTCAGAGGGGCTCCTCCAGAGAGCACCATGGGGCTGGGCTGTGACAGGTTGGGATGCATGTAGACCTGGGATCTGAGAGGAGGAAGACAGAAAAGCAGAATGAGTGATGAAAAGTGGAGCTTAACAGATGCACTGGGAATTGATTGGAGAGAGAGGTATCTGTACCTGAAGGGGGGGATTGAATTAAACATTTCCTGTGACTGAGAGACAGGCAGACCTCCGCGGAGCCCCAGCTGAGCCTGAGCCTGAAGAGACGTGTGCAAGGAGATCGGGATCTGCTGGGCTGCAGCCGCCTGATGGAAACAAGAAGATAATCATGTCTAGGGCTGAATGATGTGCAAAAATAATCTCATTGCAATTATTTTTTCCCTGTACTGCAATTGTGATTTAGTTTGCAATTGTTTTTAAGTTGAGGTGTTGATGCAAATTACTGAATTACTCTCATTGTGAATAAGAAAAAACAAATATGAGGGGGAAATGTAGGATTTTTGTTTTTAAAAAAATCCCCAGAACAAACTCATATACAGGTTCTTCTAAAAAATTAGTATATCATGAAAAAGTAAAATATTTTTGGTCAAGTATTTCAGAAAGTGAAACCCAGACTCATTAAAGAAGAAAAACTTATTTCAAGCCTTTCATTCTTGAAATGTTGACGATTATGGCTTACAGCTAATGAAAACCCAAAATTCAGTGTCTCAGAAAATAAGATTATTATGTAAAAAATTATGCACATTAAACAGAAATATCAGGCCCCTGAAAAGTTTTGCTTCTTTCTGATCATTGTCCAAGTTTCCTCCTGATTTCTTCTGCTTTTCACTAACTCATTAACTTACTTTTGTTACGACTTTTTGCTGTTTTTGCCACTGTTCACCACTTAGATTGTTGCTCTTGCAAAGGTATTTTTCCCACAATTTGTCTCTTTGGTTGAGCAGGGTTCAGTAACATCGGTTTAGAGCACAAAACATCTACTACAAAATATTGTTCCGAGTGTTCTGACACATCAAGTTTAAGAGAAATTAAACTATGATCCGTATATTGCAGCAGGCCATATTGCAATTCAGCCCCAATCACACCTGCTTAAGTATAACTAAACCTGTGATTCTATTTATATGACTTAAGCTCTACCTGTTGGTATGTCTGCTGCTGAGTCATGGTGGGAGGAACAAGGCGTGGCTGGCTCGGAAACACGTGACCATCCAGATACAGCGGGGGGATGTGATTACCTGAAGAAAGGATGTGAAACAGCAGACATTAAATCATATTCCTCAAAGACAGCGCACTCATCAGTCAGGTGTGATAAAAAGCAGTTTACCTTGCATTGACATGGAGGGTGCGACAGATGCAACGGGCATCTGAGGCATGGAAACTCCCCCGAATGAGCTGTAGCTAACGCCACTGGATGAGCCGACGCTGCAAGGAGGCTGAGCCCCCGAGGCCCCACCACCAGGAGAGCCCTGCTCAGGGAGAGACTGAGAGTTCTCCCAGGCTTTACGGGCCGACTCCATCTGAAGAGGGCAAGAGATTGGAAGATGATTTGTATGTTTAAATAGAAGAACTTTGCATGGGTTCTTTGCCAGCGAGGGGTTGTGATCCAAATACCTTGAGTGTGAGATCAGCGCTGGGGAAGGAGATGGGGTTGAGGTTGATGCCTGGCTGGAGGTGGTTGGATCGCAGCATGGGGATGCCCTGATTCAGAGCCGTCTGGAAAACAAAAGGCTGAGGATTAATTCAATGTTCAGCAACATTTATACACTTCTGAATCAGTTCATTGACTCACATTGGTGGTTAGAGCATCCTGAAGCTTGTTCACAGGATTGGACACGGGCACAGGGGTGGAGCCAGGCGGGAGGCTGAAATCAGAGTCTTTGGCACTGACTCCAAACTCAATAGGCGGCACAGGCAGCACGGAGTCCACATGAAGGTCAACGCCATTGACGGGTGTGATGGGGCCGCCTTCCAGACGATCGACACCTTCTGAGCCTTTGCGGTGCTTGAGGGAGCGCTCGTTTCCGATGGGTCCCGGTTTGTGCTGCTCTTTAGTCTGTTCGGGGCCGGCATCGGAGTCCTGGTAAAGAGCGAGTCAGGGAGGGAGATGCTGGATTATCAAATGCTGTTATTCGAGTGAATATGCAAAGAGGTTGAAATGAGCAACTACAAACTCCCACCTCAGAGTTTGGCTCACTTCCAGTGTAGGACACCTGCTTGGTCCACGAGTCTCCTCCTGAAGACTGAACTGAAAGAGCTGAAAAAAGATGGGCATATAATTAAAATTTAAAAATTACATTTAATTGGTATTTATTCAAAGAACTTGTTATGCCTGTCTCTTACCTGAGCTGTTTGTCTCCCAGATTTCAGTCCCCAGGTTGTTTGAGGTGAGTGCCTCCTCGGGTTGTTCAAGGCTCATGCTTCCTTGCTTTTTGGCGAAGCGTGGCGGTATCTTGGATGTGATGGTCCTGTTCTTCACCGGCACCTGAAGCACACACAATGAATCACAATTTTAGAAGCAGGACACTTTTTGTTTCTCCCTCATATTATCACTTTTTGAGCATATGGGCACTTACAGGAGCGACTTGTTCCTTCCTCCTTCGCTCGTCTTCCTGGGGGCGTCTCTGCTTTTTGGACAGGGCATCTTGGAATCCATCTGAAGTAGAAACTGGTCCTCCAATGTCTCCCTCAACTAAAAACAGAAGTTATCAATGGGAAACGTTCCCTCAAGTTAAGTAAGGTAAGAAATTCTTTGCTGATTGATTGATTTTATTTTCACCATGAAGTGATTAAAAAAAACAATCTATAGAGCTGGACTCACGTGGGTAGCTGCTGATCTCGTACTGGGACAGTGGTTCAACGATGTCAGTTTTGACAGGTCCTTGCTTCAGCTCTTTGTCTAGTTTCTTCCCAGAGGGCTCGCTGGGCTCCCTCTCCTCCTGCTGTTCGATGCTGTAGGCTGAGCCGGGCTCATCTGGACCTCTGCTGAGAAAATGGGAAAGGCAGAGTTACAGATGGATATTCTGATTACTGCGATTAAAAAAAATCAATAATCTAAATCCAGTTTCTCAAAACTAAGTTTCTATTTGGAAGCATTGTTGACAAAAGCAAACTCCTTTTAAAATTGATCAGGTGTGTGATCAGCGTCCAACAACGAAAAGCATGAAAAAAAATTGAATAAGACTATGCAAACAGAAGATGTGGTTTTAATGGAGTCTGTATTTTTATCGAGTCAGAGTTAAAAAGAGAGAGATAATGAATGAGGAAATGACAGAAAGAAAGGAAAAGAGAGAGGGAATGAATGAGAGAAGAAGAGAGGGTGATGGAGAAAAAGAGAGTGAGAGAGAAAGAACGAATTAAAGAGAATGGATACAACAGTAAGAAAAAGAGCGAAAAATTACATTGAATAAAAGGGCACAGACTCAGTTCCTACACTGGCAACAAATCCAAATACAGCATATTACAGCCCAAAAGTGCTTTAATTTACTGTTTGTTTTGGGTTTTAGCTCACCTCGTACAGGTCCCTCCGTTCTGCCAGCTGTCGTTCCTGTTGGAAGAGGATGTCGGCGGCTCAGGTGTGCGCACCATCTTGCTCGTCTCCAACAGGGAAGGCTCTCCTTTCCTGTTCTGACGTTCCACCAGTGGTCTCTGGCTGGAGAAGCTCCTCTTGCAAAGCTCCCTCTTCTCACCGGAGCCTGGCTCACTGTGACCAGAGTCAGAGGGAATATCACCGTGTCCCTGCGGTGCGGTGCCTCCACTTCCTCCTCGCTTCTCCCTCCAGTCGCCAAAGTCACTGTTCTCCGATCCCGTCTCCCATTCCTCGGCCTGACCGTGTTGGTTGGATCGTGTGCTGGAGTAGTGCCCGCTGGGCCAGCTGTCCTCCCCGGTGCCTTTGGAACGGTTCGGCCAAGGGTTCGCAAAGTCTCCATTGATGTATTCGTCGCTCGTCCACTGGTTGGAGCCGGGTTCGCGCTCTTGTCGGAGTCGGCGGAATCTTGGGGGTTTGTCCTGACGGGGTGGGCGCCGTCTTCTCAACATCTGCCTGTCGGGGTTGTCGTTGTCGAAGTAGTATTCTCCTTCTCTGTCCTCTGTGCCGTTTTCCATGAATGAACCAGTGAATTTTGGAGGGTACTTCAGAGCCTCCCGCTCAACAGGGGGTCTGCGGGAGTAGGTAGTCTCAGCTCCAGGACCATAACCGTTTTCTTGCATGGGGCCACCGCCAAACTGGGGTCCGCGACCCCTCCATGTGGACATTTCTCTGGATCCTCCAAAGTTTCGGTTGTAACTTCCAGTCGTGTTAAGTCTTGGAGGTAGCATGCGGCCTCCAAAATTTCTGCTGGTCTTTGACTTATCCCTGGAATCCTGACCCGCCTGGTCGTCTGCGTACACCTTGTTGGACCTCCAGGAGTCTCTGTCAGCTTTACAGGCCTCTCCAGACTCTGAGTGACCTTCCCCGTTCTCAGATCCTTTCTGGCGTCTCCTCTTTGGCAGTTCTTCATATTCAGAAGCTTCGCTTAAGGTCTCGCTGACGTTTCGCCTTCTGGGCTTTCCCCTCTGGAACTCCTCCACCTTGACAAGGTCCCTGGGCGCTGCTCGGCCTCTACCTGCACGCTGGGCTCCACTGCTATTATTGTTGTTGTAAGCTCCCCTGAGATTGTCTCCGCCTCGGCCACCGCGGGTTCCTCCTCTTGAGCTGAACTCCCTGAAGCCTCTGCTTCGGCCTCTGCCGGTTCCCCTGACTGCCCCGAAGGCCTGCTCTTCATCTATAAAGATCCAGTTATTGCGCCGTGGAGCGTGGGGCTCTCGGTTCTCCTGGCTGTCTCTGGGCGAGTGACTCTTGTTGCTGTCCCAGGTGCTCTCTTTGGGAGAGTCGTCACTGTGGGTGCTCAGAGGCCTCTCTGTTTTGATGGGAGCTGGTGACTGGCGCTGCCTTTCTTCAGGCTGTTTCTCAACAACAGGCGAGGCCGAGCGTCTGTTGCTTGCTGGCTGGTTATCTTTCTTTAAATCGTAAACATTTGTGAGAATTTCTTTCTCAAGGCGGTAAGGTACAGTCTTCTCTTCGGGCTCAGGTTTAGGCTTCTCGTTCTCTTTGTCTTCCACTTTGAGAGCTTTGAGAACTGGTTTCTTGATGGGACCGGTTCTGCGAATCAAGGTGCGGCCGCTGGTCTCAGACGGCTGGCTAACACTACTACTGGAGCTGGAACTCCCCTCAGACCACTGGCTTTGAGCATTACCGAGTCTTTCATCTTGCTTTGGCCCTCCGTCTCTTTTCCAGCTGTCTTTAGAGCCATCTAAGATATCATCGTGGGATTCAGGGCTGTCTTTCAGATGCTTGTCTCTGGAGTCTTGTTTTGGGTAATCACTATCTGAGAGATTCTGGGAAAGGTGTTGAGCAGTGGTCAGCAAGCCTTGGTCAGGGTGTCTGTGCTCTCGGTCAGAGCCTCGACTCTGGTAGGCGTGATGGGGGAGATCATCTTGATTCAGACAATCGCTGCCTCTGTCTTCGTAGGAGTCCTGTTGAGAGCTGGCCAAATCACTCCTGTGGATAAGAGGGTGTGATATAGGAAAAAGACAATTCAGAACCAGTTTAAGTCTGAGTCATATAGGAAGAATCTAGGATTTATGAGACAATATCCGACCTGTCATCCAGCTGGCCACCGTCTGAGTTCTCATGCTGCCTCTGATAAGGAGGAGTGAAGCTGCGTAACGGGTAGCCATCTTGGTTCCACGTAGGGTAAGGCTCAGTGGAAGGGGCTCGTCTCTCTTGGTGGACGCTGCCGTGGCATCCCTCGTCAGAACCAGGACTATTCAGGTGGTCCTGATGCATCATGGGTTTCATCATTCCTGCTGAAGACGTTAAAGTTTAAGAGTTGAGCACTTCAGGAGGATTTCAAATAAAAAAGCCACGTCTTTGAGATTTCTGCTTACCTGAAGAGTGGACAGCACCAGGGTAGTAATCCACAGGGGACCTGCCTTGAGTCATGCGAGGGTCCATAAATGGTGGCATCATCATCCAGCGGGGATCAAACCCGAGAACATGTGGTGGATAGTAGCCTCGCTGGCTGTGGTTTGAGCTGGATGAGGGGGGGTGACCTGACTGCTGCCAGTGCTGCATTTTGTACGCTTGCTCCTGAAAAATGGAAACAAAAATATTTACTTAGAGGAAAATTCAGAGTGATGAGTCAACAAAGTCAGGGGATTATCTTTGCAAGTAAAAAATCTTTCAGTATAAAAAGCTTCTTAGTGTCAAAAAAGCATTTGATCAAAATAATTTTAATAAAATTTAGGAACCTTATCTTCAATTTTACCCTGAAAACAAAAGAAACTACATCTACTTTCATCATGGAATCAATGACTTTAATTTCATAAAATCAATTAAGATTTAACAGGGAGAAGAAAATTCTGATGTAAGCTAAGAATAAGGTGTAGGGTACTGGGAGAGATTGAGCAAATTTCTCGACCCACAAACACGACGTATAAATCACCTTTTGTGCGTAGTTCCAAAGAGAGTAAAGGAGCAACAATCCAATCAAACGAAGAACCTTTAAATCCCTGCTGTACATGTTTACATGTTGATTACTGTCACCTCAAATAATCTCTTCTCACAAAGCAGCAACTGATATACAACCTATTAGTGTGGGATTAGGACTTTATAGGTAAGCAGGGACACTCACCTGCTGCTGCTGGTGGTGCTTCTGGAAGCGAGGTGGCACAGGTTTGGAGGTGTGACGTCCACTGTAGTCCCCTGACGGAGAAGACGGCTCCTGGCTTTCGTCTTCACTGCCACGGTAATTAGAGAAGCTGGGCTCATCACGGTAACTGTGGCTGGAGGAGTGCTCTGGGGGGCCATCACTTCCATCTGGAAAAAAGAAACATGGTCGTATACACACTTAGATTATCTTTTAGAAATAGTTTTATTACATATTTAAAAAGTAGTTTTTGTCTCTACCCTTTGTGCTGTATTGCCAAGTCTCATGGCTGCCTTTACTCTGCTCCCTGTGTGGGGAAAGAGGAGCATCTTTGCCTTCTCCTTCCTTCTGCCCGTCCTCGGACCTCGACATCTGCCTTTCAGCCTTCCCAAATTTCTCATCTAGCTTTTTGAGTTTTTCAGCGCAGGCAGCCAGCCGTTCTTCCCGGGCGCGCCTCTCCTCCTCCTCCCTGCGTCTGCGGGCTCTCTCGACGGCCTCTGACAGCTCAGGTGACATGTACTTCGCCCGTGCTGGACCCTGAGTCTGAGACTGGCGCTGGTGATCATCCTGGTCAGCTGGGGACTCTCTTTGATTTTTCTGCTGAGAATTTGAGAAGGAATAAGGGAAATTTGGATTACAATCTAGAAACTTACAACCTTTAACAATAATATGAATACAATTATAACTGTGAAAATCTATTTGTACTCTTATTTCTGAGGGGATCAATTTTTCACATTGAGAAAGGCAAAAAAACAGATGCATAACATGTTTCTATGACATCTAAACAATTATTTTCACTTGCCAAGTAAAAGTCTTCACAAGAGAAAAAGAAGAGAGATATATCTCTATGGTAACTGCAAGGTCATCTCTCTACACTCACAATGACAGTCACACTTGAAGACGTGTGCAGATGCGCCACAACTATATTCAACTATACATCTCTGTGCTGCCTTATCCTCTGCAGGCTCACAGGGATTAAAGCACAAGCTGTGTTTTAACTCAGGATAACATCATAATGAGTTAATCTTTGATAAGTAATCTCAAAAGGGGGGAGGATGAAAGAAAAACATGATATCGTGCGTAGTTACCGGGACATCCACGGGGAGATATCTGCTGCTGGTCTTCCTGGGAGCTTCGTGATGGTGGTGTTGGTAAGAATAACCCTCCTCAGGGCCCTCCTGGGGGTAAGACGCCTCACCTGAACTTAGGGAGGATTGGCAGTTCTCTCTTTCTCGCTCCCATTCAGTCCTAAAGAGTGATAGATTCAAATTCAAACTTCAAAAACTGAGACTGTGAGACTATTTTTAACAATAACGAGCGACTCAACGGGGGAAGAAGTCTCACCACAACTTGTTTTTGTCACTTGAGTGTTCGTCTTCGTCATCGCTGAACTTGAGCTTCTCACTGTAATCAACTTCTTCATGAAGTCCTGATAAAACCAAACAAAGAGACAACCAGCTTAGGACTGAGATATTGAGCACAGAGGATGTCCTAGAAGGAATTTTCTAGCTGGTTGACGACTGTGCATAGAGAGGAGTGGAATAGATAAAAAGACAAAGCCAAACATTTAAAGCTCAATCTCTACCAACCCAAGAATTCATAAGTAACCTGTTTACAACATAGATACGGCAGTAGACTATCTGTTCTGAGCTCTATAGAAATAAACATCAAATGTTTCAGCTTCACTGACTTCCTATGAAGTCGTTGTGAGGGTTTAGGTATGTACTGAGCTTTACACTGATTTTTGTGTTTTGACTTCACACTGCTATTTGTACTTTAAGTCCTACTAACCGGCCCATCCATCCTCGCAGTCATTGTCAAGCTCATCCAGATCCTTCAAGTCCTCTGGATTGATGATGGCCGGGCGCTGCGGTCTGTCGCCAGGCCTGCGGATGGGCTGAGAAGAAAGCCGCGGTGGGGCGCGGACAAAACGGTTCTCCCTCTTGACGTCACCGCTGGAATAATAAAAAAAGGTTCAACAACATTTTAGAATGACTTCACAAACTCCTCTGTCAAACTCAAAAACTGCAAACAAACTTACTTGACGAGTTCTGGTTTTGCGTAGCTCTGTCTGAAGGTGGGTTTGCTGTCGAATCGGGCGGGGGCGGCAACAGTGGTAGGAGGGTTGTCGGTGCTCGGGGCTTCACGTGTCTCTTTGGAGCACATCTGAAGACAGCAACAGGACACAAATACTCAAATGTTTGAAAGTCTCCAAAAGGATAAGCTTTTGAATCTTGTAGACAGAGAAATTCAGCCATAAAAAATGAATCAATCCAGGAAGGAAATCATCAAGCCAACTCTTGGCTTGAAGGAGCTGCACATTACTTACAAATGCAGGCAACATGTCGTGGTAGACAGCAGTGGAGGTGTGGTGGAGCTGGTACTGCAGAGCAGTGGGGACGGTCGTTCTGCGGACAGGCTGGGCGGGTCGCAACGAGGGCTCCTTAGGGTCCAGGACTGGAGACTGAGCCGTGGCTGCACTGGAGGAGGCTGTGCCGGTGGCAGAGGGCGGGTGAGCGGAGGCCGGAGGGGTGCCGGTCTCGCCCAGGGCAGTGATCTTACCCTCAGGATCTGCTGGCAGGCCGAGGGTCAGGGACGAGGGCTGAAGGTTCCTGCCACCACCTTCCCTCCAGCTTGTCACATCTCAAGGAAGAAAGGGAGAAACAGAAGCTTCTTTGAATAGTGCACAAAGAGAAAGTTTAAAATATCCAAAAAACCTAAAAATGACAGCTTCTTTCCCCTCTGCCTCTGAGGTCAAACCCAGGGTGGCAGCTGTGAGTCACTTAGAGAGATGACAGCATGTCAGCAGAGGAGTTCTCCTATCCTTAAAAACAAAGAGTACTTAAAAAGAGCACACTGCTTTAGGTCATAAAATCTGAATTTAAAACTATTTTTCACAAATATTCTGTTAATAGCGTCTTTCAAGGAGCTATTAATGTATGTTCAAAGCAGACGAGCAACAGATTTTTATTTTTTCTGAGCCTTTTTCAACATGTGACTGAAAAATAGCCAATAAACAAGCTGATTGTCGGCTATTACGAACTCTTAAGCTGTCATCTGGCAAAAATTTAAGTTCAAGCTACTTGGGCTTAAAGAGGTAAAGGAATCAAACTCCAACAGACAGATAAACCTCTAACCGCCAGTTAAATGATTTATTTCTAGCCGACTCTATCTTGTAATTGCGAGCCTGCCAACTCTTTAGAGCAGGGCTTACTCTGGGGGCGGAGGCTTGGTCCGGGCCCATACGACGGATCGAAGCCGCTTCTTTCCTTGCCAGCCCTGTCCTGTTCTCCAGCTGCCTTCAGCGTGGGAAATTCCTCGTGAGAGAAGGGCTGAAGTCGGTTTGAGGCCCTTGAACCTGCAGGAATACGACAAAGAAAAAGGTGGTGTCCTGTCAGTCTGGCTCGTGCAGGCGGGATTGGTGTTGTACAAATTTGCAAAGACAAGCAGGGGTCAGAGTTTGGACAGGGAAGTGTCTGCCAGGAGCGTGTCATTGGATTTTAAACACATCTCACGCTTAATTACGGAGCTGAGATGACTCACCATCTTGCTCGACTGCCTTTCCATTTAGCTGGGCCCATTGCTTTGGTCCACCTGTGTTTGTGTTCTGTGGAAGTGAAGAAAACACGGTCACGGTCTGACAGCTGGATTAGATCTCAGCCGACTTCCGAAATGAATCAAGAATCCACACCACGAGTATTCAAGCTCAACCTCTGCTGCACAAACTCACCTCCTGGTTGGCTACCGGTGAGGGCTTCTGAAGATTGGAGACAGATTTCTGTAAAGCCAGCTGCGGCTGCGACTGCGGCAGCTGTGGTATTGATGCAATAGAACTGCAAAAGAAGACGTCAGGTTTTTAAAAAAAAGTTAATGTGATCATGTGCATGGAAGCTTGAAACCTTTGAGCAGGTGTGAAAACAACAACTCTGTGTACTCATCGTGTAGCGGCTTTACAACAACAGCTGAGTACTCCAAAGCTCAGAGACATGTTCGACTTTTTTTCTGATGCGCTTCAAAGTAGAGAGGCTGTTTGAGTCCCATATCTGAGGTCACGAGACAAAACTGTTTTTTTCTCCCCTCACCTCTTTTGATCGGGTTGTTCCTGCTTGTTCGCCCATCCTGTACCGTCTTTAGGCACAATAATCACGTTGGGATCGTTTCCTTTGTTTTCAGACTTCAAGCTCGGCAGGTGAGCAGGTGGGGGCATGCGCCGGGCTGTGGCCACTTTTCCAAGACTCTGTAAGCCATGTCGCGGGACTGCTGGAAGAGTAACAGGTGAGGTTAAAAAAACAGGATGCAAACCTAAAAAAACTGTGATGTAAATTGCAGTGAAATTGAGTAAATTGATCCTTACCTGTGTTTTTCTGAGTTTCTATTGATTTTCCCTTGTACTTGTCAAATAGGCTGAGTGAGGAATACTTGCTTTTCCCATCCTTGGACTTGGTTATTTGCCCCAAACGATCGGACATTGCGATGTAATGTCATCGAGTATGGAAATTTTTCTTTGCGCCTCTTCCCAGTGCCTTCAGATTCTGAAACGAGAAGGAAAACATGTGTTTTCAGACCTTGAGCTTTTCTAATAGAGCACTTTTATCTACTTACAAATGATATCCAAAATGAGCTCACGTTGACTTTGTTTTGAATTCTTGTCACATTGCCGTCAACAATAAAAGACTTTTATGACTGATCTCACAACACATCTTTATAAAACATCTGTGAGTGTTTTCTGTTTTGTTGTGGTTTTGGTTTAATAAAAAAAGAGGCTGGTAATGTCTCCCAAGTGAATCGCTCATTTCTCTGTCAGCACACTGCATGGGGCTGATTTTTTTTCAAACTTAGCAGCTCAGAAGATATTACTATCGTGAGCTCGTCCAAGCAGAGGAACAGCTCAGATCATGTGACTGACAAGTGCCCAATAGCTGTTAGCACGGCGACTCGTCATCCGCCCAATTTTCAATATGGTCAAGTCAGCTGTTTGCTACAAAACTCACACAATAATTTGCACAATTGTCTGCATTAACACAGCTGTGTCTGAAATGTCAGCAGTGTGGAAGTATATCACACTGGATCTTGAAAACAATCCAACAGCCAGATGTGAATACATTTATGCACTGCAATTTTTTCACAAAGCGTCCACACCATCCTAAAACAACTTGCAACATAGTTCACTAACAGGGGAAAGGCTGGTCTAGAAAAAAGAAGGAACGTCCACAGAGAGAGAGAGCACCCAAAAAGCTCTGAGAAGGAGGTGGGACACAAATTTATGCTACATCCATTGTCCTTGGTACGTTCTGCTGTTCAGACACTTTGTTTCACATCCTGTCTCACTACAGCTGAACAGCACAGTCTGTGACAGCATGAGGTGATTTACACATGATGTGATTAGTTTAAAACATTTATTTCCCTGGAAACTAGACATAAACTTCAGTGACTTGAATCATCCCAAACCATAAAGGAATCACTCCAGTTTGCAATGAGGCTCAGCAGAAACACAGGACAAACATCTGTCATCAATGAAAGGAGAAAAACAAGAGATAGTTACATTGGTGTCTATTATTTAAGTTCATTGAGGCAGCCTTCAATTTTAGTGTGCTATATTGAATGCGCACAGTTCAGGGAGCACATGTAGATGAGCATGTCAAATAGGTCAGATATCTAAAACTAGCTAGACTGAGTTCAATTTAATTATGACTATTTTAATACCCATTTTTGTTTAAACACAAAAACTAAAAAATTGTGATCAGAAGTAAGAAGTGCTGATCGGGACATCCCTACCCACCTACTACAGAATGGCACATCAATGCAGAAGTATTTAGTGCAGATAACTAAATTGGCCACTACAGCTTAAAGTCAATGGAAAAGTATACACCAGGCTTGAGATGATTACTCTCTTTTGTCAAACATCAAAATAAACATTAACTTCCATAAAGTCCTAAGGAACAACAACAGGTTCAGCTGTCAGGAATTTTGCTTTGCATGTTTCTTTTAGTGTTTTGTATATGCATAAAGCGCACTGTCTCATATTGTCATCACTCCATCCTACTAAGAAAATATTATAAGTAAAGGATATTAATTTGAAGTTACACACTGCTGGTGGCTTTCATAACAAAACATAGAATCCAATCTAATCACAACATTTTGATGTATGTTTGTTTAAGTTCACAGACCGTTAAAGAATGAATAGCTGGAGCTGGTAACAATCCGCCCATGAGAGAAATTAAAGCCTGACAGCTAAAAATAGCCAGTGTTTTGCATACGTGACCAACCATCACTTTGTTCTCGGAGCAGAGCACTGATGGACATAACATAGTAAGCTGTGGCAAAGAGCACGGATCTGCTACAGTGAGGGGAGTACATAACCCTTTGTGTTCTGATTTGTTCACCATTTCAGCCTGGCCTTTCATGAAAGACAAACAGTCGTATCTAAGTGCCAGCGCACAGCAAATATTGTGATACATATGACAAGGTTGTTGAGTGAAATTTACAGTAGGGTAAATATGGTCAATGACACTGTGTCAATGATGTGAATGATTATATAAACATATGATTGTGGTATTTCATTTTGTCAATATGTACAAAAGCAAGTTTCATAAGAAACAAAATGGAGATCATTCTTTTTTTGTTAGAGCTGGTTCCTTCATATGGCTGAGTTTTTATTATTCCTACATGTGCAGCGTAAATTCTGCAAAAGCATGAATAAAAACATCAGTATTCTTTGCTGACTTAGTTATTATTTTTTTTTTGTGTGTGTTTCTGGTTGTAAATTGATGTGAAGCTCTCTGTCATCAGCCTGTCATCTGTCTCTCTTTGATTCTTAAAGGACCCAACTAACTTCAGGATTCACCGACCCATGAATGAGGGCGGAGCAGAGACGTGTGGCATGCACAAAGAAGTGCAACTTCCACAGCAAGCGAACAAAATCTGTCACCTTCTTGCATGTCTGTGCAGAGGCATCACTATCATTATCTATGCGTTTTTGAAACCTGGTTTGTGCTTCTAAGTTGACCCCGCGCTGAAGCTACATTTTAGAGGCAAACAAAACCATAACGTACTAATTTAGTCCTGTCACAATGCAGTACTCCACCAAAACACTAGTTAAAGTGCGATTTCTACACTGGTCATAGCAGAATTAGAGGATTCTGGCACAAATATACCTACTTTCAAGTCGTCGCGGGAAGAATTAGGAGTCTAAAAAGGTCAAAACTTCTCTCTGCTCGAAGTGTTGCTGGAGTTTTGATCTTTTTATGCCATGTACACGTTTCCAGCTCTGTTACCTCCCCTCTTCCTTGTTTGGGAGCATTTTATATAAGTGTATTAAGTCAAACTCAGGACAACTTATTTCTTTCTTTCCTCTCTTCTCTTCTTGGCTCTTCTTCCTAAATTATCTTACTTACTTCCTGAAAGAACAAGAAAAAGATGGCGGCAAACCTTGTTTCAAACCTCTAATAACGTCTTTTTCTGAACAGAAAAGGAATCTGTTCAGAAAAAAAGAGGACTTGAACACAATGCATGCTACCCAATAATATCTTTATATTACCATAGCAAATGGATGTGAGAAACATCCCAACAAGGTTCATTTATTTTTTTAAGTTTTACCACTACACCATTCAATGAATGGGGGGAACAGTTTTTGACCTAAACTACCTCACTTCAAGTCAAGCAAGCTGACGTTCATTTCCTTTTCTTGTCCATTGTTGAAACTCAATTTATTTTTCCCTCAACATTTAAGTTTTATGAGACTTGGTTAGGTTTGGAGTGCAGCTCTTAGTGGCATATTTCTTAACAAATTCCTGAAATTAGACACTGTAAAAACAAAAAACTCCAAGCCCCAGTGCGTGCGACAACAATTTGCTGTTTTCTGTGTGGACTCATAAACACAAACCAATAACAAAAATTGCAGACAGAGCAAAAAACATGTACATGAACTGATTGTGCAAAAGCCTGAAAGGATACTCAAGAATCCTAATTACAAGAGGTTTATAATCTATCCTATCACAGTATCTTTAAATGGTACATACTAAAGAAGAAAAACATGATTGAATGCACACAAGATTCTTCAGTTACTCTGTGGAGGAGCAGACCACTGGCTTAAAAACAACAAGTGTCTTTCTTTACAGCATTGTGTGACCCTGAAAGAGAAAGGAAAATCACATTCTTTGCAAGTATGGCATTATTTTTTTAAAGCAGTATGGAAAATAAGACTAAACAATTAGCAAAGATAATCTAATTATAATTATTTGTTCCTATGTTGCAATTATTTTTAGTTTTCCCATCTTATGTGTTGTTTAAGGAACTCCAACAATAAATCACTTTTTTTTACCAAAAAGCACCATATTAGATACATAAAACAATGAATAAATAACTGTACTAAGATCAATTACGATTCAAAGAGAAAGTTGATTTAAAAAAAGGAAGTGTCAGGCATCTGAAAAGTATGTTCATATCAGTGCACTCCATACCATTTCTGCAACTTGTGATTGGTTTTTACCCATTTTAGTCCCAATATTCAACCCTTTTCACCAATACTTGTTGCTTTTGACCATTTTTGCAACCTTAAACTTATGTTATTGCTACTTCTTGCCATTTTTGCCACATTTCACCACTTAGATTGTTGCTCTTGCAAAGGTAGTTTTTAACAATTTAGCTTTTTGTTTGAGAAGCACTGGTGTAGCACATAAAACATTTACCCAACTCTAATGTGAAATAAGTCCAAAAATCAACCAAATCCTATCAATGTCCAGAAAAGATCAGTAATTGCTCCGATACAGCCGCAAATGCTTGCATCAGTATCGACAACTACTAGAGTCCAGGCACTGATCCAATCCGCGATATGGCAATATTTCTCCCTGGATACTGCTAAACTGTTATATTTAAACATAAATGTTAAAATAAATGGCATTAACTTCCTGTATTTATTCATGTTTTGCAAAGGTCCAGCCCTTGCCACAATGATAATCATATTGCAGTCACGCAGGCACAGAGTGATGTTTTTTCATAACATACTGGTATTGGACCGGAACTAGGTATCGGCTGATACCCACAGCAGAAGTATCAGACTCTGTATCGGGAGGGAAGAAATGGTATCAGAACATCTTTATTCCTAGCAGATCCAACAAGGCAACATCATTCTAAACACTCCATACAACAGGAGAATGTTGCAAAGTCATTTGCAAACACCGGACAATCAGGCCATTAATCACAAGGGGCAAATCAGGACAAAAGTCAGCCCCATTTTTAAGTAGTATGTACTGAATTCAGTACCCAACCCTAGATATTCCCTTAATCGATGAACAATTTTACCTAGATATTCACTGAGCTTCTCTAAATCTGTTTACTTAAATGGACAGTTTCACAATGAGTAAAGTAAATCCAGGCAACAAAGATTACAAACTCCAATTTTAGGTTTGTTGCACTTTGTTTGCCCTATCACTGCTAGTTTTTTGGACACTTACTTTTTTTATTAATCAGTATTCAAACACTATCACAACTGATTCTCCAAAGCCTGGAATTAAGAGCAGCATCCTTATCAATGGTGTGGTCTGAACAGTAGTTTGCCATCCATATATGACAGACAGATGAGTAGTTGCTATGTAATGACAGGGCAGAATCAGGTAACCACACAATAGATTTCAATAGAAGTCAGATTTCATCCTGTAATACACATCTGATGATCATAACGCTATGAGAATGGACCTGTGCATACTGGAGGCCACTGGGTTAACAACTGCACAGGCATTTAACTGAGATTGATGGAGGTGAAAATCCATCAATACAGATCAATCAGGAGGTAGTTAGAGAAGAAAATGTTGGGCTTCGTTCAGCTACGTTAAATTCACAAGGACCACAAAATGATCAAGCCAAGCTGGGTTAACGCAGTTGTCAGAGCTGATGCTATGACGGCGAAACATACTTATTTTTTAATAAATCAGATGTTATATTCACTAAAAGAAGGCGTTACGAGTATGTAACATGAACACACTAGCTCAATTCTGACATTTATTCATCATATAAAAGTATGTGAGCGCTCTAATGTTAGTTTCAGATGCCGTTAGGCCTGTCACAATAATCAATACATCAATTAATTGCACGATAATTAAATGAGCTTGATAAGTTTACTGTACGCTGGATGATGAATTAACTTTGCTGTATCGCTGTCAGTTAATTTTCTTAACAGCAACTGAGTCTGTTTTTAGTTGCTTTTGGTCGTGTGTGGTTTTTATTCAAGTGCATTTTTTGTTTACAAAGGTCCTAGCTGGATTGGCAGTTTTGCCTGTGAAATATCTTAATGTCTGAACCTAATGTTTAATATATATTGAAGTGCAATTTGTTTACAGACACTTTATACTTTATTGTTTCTGTTTTGTGTGTTTTTTATTCAAGTGCATTTTTGTTAACAGAGACAGTCAAGTTTATCAACTGTTTTTACTTATGTTGATTATTTATTTGAATATTTACAATGTCTTTTGTTCATAATCCAATTTTTAATATTCTTAAGAAATAAAAGGTGATTTATCTTTAAAAGGGTGCACTTGCACTATTATACCTCAACCTGTCACAATAACAAATTTTGCCGGACGATACATTGTCCCAGAAATTATTGCGATGAACAATAATGTTGCAGATTTGATACCATTATCAACTTATATAATAATAATGGTATAACAGTGCAAGTACACCCTTTAAAAGATAAATAACCTTTTATTTCTCAAGAATATTTAAAATTGGAATTATATCATAAAAAAAAGACATTCTAAATATACGAAATAATAATCAACAAACAAGCAATTAATAAAATTGACTGTCAGCCTCTGATTACAAAAATGAACTCGAAGAAAAACCACACACACCCAAAAGCAATATATAAAATAGACTCTGTTGCTGACAAGAAAAAAAACTCGGCGATATAGCAAAGTTAATTCATTATTCAGTGTCTTTGGTGAATAAGAAATTATCCAGCCTGGCAAACTTATCAATTATCGTGCCATTAATTGATATATTGATTATTGCGACAGGCCCTATTATAACATTATTATTGTTATGTCGTTGAAAATAGTATCAAAATGACAATATTATCGTTTATCGCAATAATTTCTGGGACAATTTATCGTCCAGCAAAATTTGTTATCGTGACAGGTCTAGATGCCGTTACCTCTTGGAAAGCTAATGCTAATTCCAGCACATGAAACTGACACCAGCCAGTTTACTGCATTTACACAAAAACAGAGACTAAAAACTCCAAATAGGTGGTTCGATAGAGCTGAAAAAAGTTAAAAGACAACCACATTTTACTTGTATTAAAGGGTCACAACGTAACAGTTAAAGGGGAGCCTCAGTGTAGTTGCTAACTGGGGGCTAAAAGAAAAATGGCTATGTAAACATCAAGTGCAAGTGACCAAGGCCTCATAGGGCTGTGTATCACCATTTTGACCACATCTCAGACGTTGAATATGCCAGCAAATTCTGTTTTATTTACAGTTTATCCACGCAGGAATTACAAAAACAACCATCCCTGTTATTTAGCATCAGCTAGCTTCGACAGCTGATAACTAGCGTAATGCCAATCCCGTTTAATTTCCAGCCTGGTGTTCAAAAACAACCTTGACAGGCCCCGTTGTTTCAGTGCAGGGGTGTTTGGTATCATTAAAACGCACCATTTATTCGCAGAAACTCCCCGAAAACACTCAAGCAAGAGGCAACATTTTCAAGCTTTATTTTTTCCCTTTAAAGTGTTTAGACGACAGGGATGGGAATGTAGGACAAGGCGATTAAAAATGGCTGCTGCACAGAACAAAGCAACAATAAAACTCAGCGGCGGAGAAGACGAGCTAAAGTGGAGGTTTTGAGCAACCGTTCGCATCCATAACTCACCGATTCAACGATTAAGAGTGTCTTCTGATCAGTGACAGGGATATATTTCCACAAAATGCTGTCAAATCAAAGGATGGATGGCGATTGTAAAGCCCAATCTTCATAGGTTGAACCGATTGCAGTGTTCTTGCTGGGTCCTACCCGGCCTGAAAATGAACAGGGCTGTGTGTAGGCAGGATCCGCTGCCTGAGAACGTCATACGTCATCACAGCACGTACGCAGAAAGGAAGCACAAGGAGCGCCCTCTGCTGACTGTTTTTAAACACCGACTGTTACACTTTGTATTTTGAAAATTCTGACTTATTTTTATTAAAGTTTTGATTTTTAATCTCATGGTTCTGACTTTTTATCTCATCATTTTTTTAAATCTAATTTTATATCCTCTTAAATTATCTCAAAATTTTGACCTTTTATAGAAAAAATTGACTTCTTTCATGTTATCTCAAAAAATTGACTTCTTATCCCATATTTCTGATTTTTTTCACAATTTCATTTTTTTTGTCTCAAATTTTGACTTTTTATTTCATAATTTCAACTTTTCTTCCCAAAACTTTGACTTGTCATCTAACAATCAAGACTTTTTATCTTAAAATTTCGACCCTTTGTCTCAAACTTTGACTTTTTAGTTTTATAATTCATCTTCATTGCCTCATGTTTTTCTTCCACCCTTACTCTAACCATATTTTCTTATAGATTTGGCCCTATTTCTGAAAATTCTGTGTCAGCTCTGGAAAAAATTAAGAGTCCACTGCAATTTTTTTAGTCTCTCTGATTATGCTTATTATATATTTCTTTGAGTAAAATGAAAATTTTTCTTTTAATTATCATACTACTGACAACAATACTCCTATGGAGATAAAAGGTCAAAATTTTGAAAGAAAAGAAAAATATTTGATTTTAAAAAATTATTAGATAAAAAGACAAAATTATGAGATCCAACATCAGAACTTTAACAAGATTAAGTCAAAATTCTCAGGGAAAAAAAGTCAAATTTATGGTCAGAAAAAAATGGTAAGAGTAAGGGTGGAAAAAGAATATGAGGCAATGAAGATAAATTCTAAGTTATAAAAGTCAAAGTTTGAGACAGAGTATCTGAATTTTGTGATAAAAAAAGTCTTGATTGTTAGATGAAAAGTTACAGCTTTTGGATAAAAAGTTGAAATCATAAAATAAAAAGTCAAAAATTTGAGACCAAAAAAATTGAAATTGTGAAAAAAAAGTCAGGATTACGAGATAGTAAGTCAATTTTTGACACAACCTAGCCAACAATTATGAAAAAAGAAAACAAAAAATGTTGGAATCAAAGACAAAATTTTTGTCTAAAAAAAGTCCAAATTTTGAAATATCCAAATGAAAACTATTACAAAAGAAAGCAAAAAAAAAAAAAAAAGAGATATAAAGTCAAATCTCTAACTTTTTATCGCTACCTTTGAATGTCTCTAAAAGCCTGACAAACTGAGATAAATCCTGGTGATGATTTGAAGAAATGAATTATAAATGTGGATGCAGAATAATTGAATATGATGACAAGAAAACCATAACCAAATATTCCTGCAGAGAAAATTGTTGTTTTATTGGTTTTTTTTGTGCAGTTTCTGAAACCTTCGCAGTCTTTTTGTTTCCTTTCCTTGAGGCAAAAAAGTCAAAAAAAGATTGATGAACCAGAGCTGTGTCCCTGAAGTAATGACATTCACAATGCTCTAGAGGGCGCAATTGAGCTTTGAGTGCTTATTTTATTGAAGTGAAAAATCTCCCACACTTACTACATATTCTGTTTGTTTAAAAGTCACAGTTTGCAGAAAAGACTCAAAGACTTTTCCTTGTACTTGATGTCAGAGATTATTCATAAGTTTCCATCCAGACAAGAGAGCATTTCTGGAGGTATTCACTGAAAAAACAAAAAACAAATGTGGTCATCGCCCAAGTATTTGCATTTGAACACACTTGCTGCTGCACACCTACAAAGGTCAGTGGCTGATTTGAGGTTGTGTCGTGTAAGCTTCCTTTCATTTGCTGTTCATGGCTCAAACTGAGCACTGAGCCCAAACATCATGCAGTGCAGTTTGGTGTCTGTTGAGTCAGTGCATGAGGATGCTACAGAATCAGGCCTGCAGATACTATTAGCTCTTACTCACAGGGATATTTTGGGAACATGCTTTTCAGAATGTAGTGGCCTTGATTTCACACAAACTGCATGGGGGAAAAGCTGCCACTTGGTTTCTCAGGTTGTAACGGGGAGAAAATTTCCGCATATGACTCTGAAATCTCAAATTTAATTGTGAAATGTCACTGATACTCAGAAAGAAAGCGGCAGGATTTGAACTTTTACATCATCTTGGGGAACTCCATCATGAAACAAGGTCATTATCTTGTAGATTTGACGTAGGATAGAAAAAAATTCAACTTTTTTCCAACTTTTTGCCAGTAAAGACTTTTTTCAGGGATTCGAACTTTTCACCTCAAACTCTTTCTGTCAGAGTTTATCTTATAAAGGCGGTTTCAGTTCTGTTTTCTCGATAAGTTTCTGAGTCCTAACAGTTGCATTGCTGTTGTTTCCTGTCAGGCTCGTCTGTGGTAAGAAGAAGCGTGACAGGAAGCTGGTGACACAAAGTGAAGCCACTCATCAGAAGTGTCTCCACAGCTGTGTATAACTGCTGCCTCTAGAGGTGAAAAATTTACCCCGAGAGTCATTTTATAAGAGCTGGTGAAAATCTACACATTTTAGTTCTGAAATATCAATAATGAATATTAGGCTAATATTCTGCAGGAGTTTGATGGGCTGATTCCTCCCCTTAACACCTGTTTGTGAATCAGACGTGATTTATTATTCAACAACTTAAAGGCAACACCCACATGGTAAAGAAGTTTCAACTTTCATACATCAGTACATCATACTAAGTGAAAGTTGCAAACTATGATTTAATCTTGAAAGTGGCCACTTTTGCATTTTTTTCATTGAAGACAAAAAAGGATTAAGTACGAATCAAGAAAAATTATGTAAGAAAGTTGCATGGCAAATTAGGTTTTCCATACATGCTTCATATGATCTTTGCAGTTTTCACTGTATGTATGTCTATACAGCTTTTCTGCATGTAAAGGGTAAACAGGTTACATGGAAATTACGTGTTCTCTATATGCTTCATATAAGTTTATTAAATGCCCTCTAATCAAAATTACCCTGGCAGTAGAAAAACATAGGAATATGTACCATTGCATATAGGTAAAAATTTAATATTCCAATTTAATTGCATGTTGTATGGTCATCTCATGTTTTTATGAATAATTTTATGGTAAGATTATGTTGCTTTTCTTTGTTTGTCTCACATATGTGGCTCGTCATGTAAGTTTTATAAGTATTGAAATTAGTATAAAAGTTCTGATCATAGAAAATGTGTCACGTTTAAATGCAAAGAAAGCTACACAACACTTGTTCTATTACATGCCTATTTACTGTGATTCAAGTCTATATGAAACAGATGGAACATACTGAAATTATTTAATTTGAGCATAAATTGGCTTAAGAAATATAAAAGCTACATTTTCCATAGAGGATTTTTAACAGAAAGTTATGTATAATAAAAGTACTGTTTAATAAGCTGTGAGGTTGTCTCATCACTTTGTTTTTCCTCACTTCACACTTCTTTATTATTTTGATGACCCAGTTTCACGACATGTGATTTTTCCCTGGAAAATCTATTCATGTGACGTTTGGCGCAACCAGAACAAGTTTTGCTGAGCCACAATATAAATAAGCAGTTCAGCTGATAAATCAACACCATTCATTTTATGATATATCTAAACCAGAATTTTTATACTGGTCTCATTTCCCTATCAACTTTAGTTTCTCTTCCCTCCTGAAACGGAGGATGGGGGGAGGTAAAATGCACATCTCCATTTAGAGTCCCCTCTGTCGTTTTTCTCTGGGTTGTTGGGGACACTAGATACCATGTGGTGGATGTTAACTTACTAGTTTTGTAATGGGAAGCTATATAGGTTAAGACTACACCACTAGACCAAGTCCAACTCCTGGACTAAACTTTTTATTGGACTACAAGCACCTCGTGTTTATTCAAAACTTATTTCAGAATCAGCAAAATTCATTGACAAAATTTTTACATGGAAACATGCAAAACATAAAGAAGTCAATCTGCAAGTTAAAAATATGAATTTGTTGATTTTTTTTTTTTTTTTGCCCTTTTAAGGTCAAACTTTGGGATGAAAGTCAAATCGTTCCAACTTTTTATCCAGAAATTTTGACATTTTTCCTCGTAATTCTATCATGATCTCAAAGTTTTTCAGTTAAATGTATCAAAATGTTGGGGCGCGGATGGCCGAGTGGATATGGCTGCGCACCATGAGGCTATGTCCTCGAGCGGGCGGCCCGGGTTCGAATCCGACCTGTGGCCAATTTCCCGCATGTCACTCCCCACTCTCTCTCCCCTTTCCGACACTATCCACTGTCCTCCTCTATATAATAAAGGCACTAAAAGCCAAAAATAAATAAATAAAAAAAATAAATGTATCAAAATGTTGACTGTATAATCACAAAATTGAGACTTTTTATCTCAAATTTTGTCTTTTTTTGCTCTTAAAATATGACTTTTTTCCCCTCATAATTTTAACTTATTTTTCATTATTTTGACTTTTCATTTTCTTTCTCAAATTTTTGACTTCCTATCTCAAAATTTGACTTTATATGTGCCAAAAAAATCCTTACAAAGCCAAGTTTTCTTTTTCTTCTTTTTAACTTGCAGAAATGGGCCCATGAAAGTGACTGAAAATGACTTTCTAGAAAATAAATAAATGAAACTAATCCTGAAAAATCATATCCTCAGTTTATAAGTAATGATTAATAACTCACAATTGCTTCCAAATTATGACACCTTATCTCTATTTATTATGAGATGGAAAAACATAGTGAAAACATGAAATACTGTATAAATAATACAGGGAGTTATAGTGCATTTACTCACCAAACTCATGCACTTAAGTTGGTTTAACAAAAAAAAAAGAGGCAGATTATTTTCAAAGGTCCCTTATATATGGAGTTAAGAAAACCCAGGAGAGGAAAAATACAATTGAAAATCAAAATGAGAAATAAATACATAAATAAATCGAACTTCGAAAAAAAAAAATAGCATTTGGACTTCAAGTTCTAGGCAACTGAGACATTTGTGTTACACTCGCAGCAAACAGTTCAGCAGCATCAAATAAAAGTCCATGTGTCATAAACAAAAAGTGAAAATCGTCTCAAACCTACAAGTCATGCCAAATAGAAATAGCATGGTCCATCAAAATGACAATTATGGAATTTCTTTCATGTTGCATCCAATATTACAGTCGTAGGCTCCAAACTCCATTCAGTGTTACATGATTTAAAAAGAATCTTAAAACCATAAAAAAGAGAATAGAGGAAGAGTGAACAGAGGAGGAAGTGGGATGGTAAAGAGGAAGAGGCACACTGACTCAGAGAGAATTTGGTGCATAGGCAGAGGTTCAGTTAAAGATAAAAGTACGTCATCATATTGTTATTGTCACTAACTAATAAAGTTAAGAAAGAGGACAGGTGCGTGTTAGTAGGTTTAACTGAAGAAAGTAGGATTCAGGAAGCTATACTGAGGTCTTCTAAAGTCAAGAGACCAAAATGCCAGTCTTGGATGCAACATGCAAGTCGGCATCCCATTCAAAGTATCAATGCCTGTCCGCTCAAATCCCACAATAAGCGTTCCTTCAGCAGGAAAAATTAACAAGACCCTAAGAGAGCAGCATTAGTGTCTCATATTAGCCTTGTTTCCCAGCGTTATAATATCAAAAGCTCAGAAAAAGGGACTCCAGCTAAGCGTGCTAATCGAAATGAGAGTCTGACAAGTGCTCGATGACAGCCACACCGACTCCATCAAGCTGAAGTGGAGCATGCCCAGTGCGAAGCCACACACCATGTCGGTTAGGTGGTGTTTTCCCAGCAGCACCCGGGACATGCCCACGAAGAAGGCCCACAGCACCAGGAGGATGCGGAGCGGCACGGCCAGGACCAAGTGAGACAGCAGGAACTTGGAAACCATGGCGGCCCGGCTGGCGTGAGCAGCGGGGAAGGAGTAGGTGTCCATGGCGACACAGTCCAAGAAACCTGGGGTCATCTCCCAGGGTCCTCTGCGCTTCACCAGTCTTTGGACACCAGCAACGGTCATGACATCAAGGATAAGCGCTGTCAGGCAAAAAAGGGACATAGATTAATTGATCACAAGAAAGAGAAAAATGATTTGTCACTTCAAGACTGATAACAATACATCAAGGCACAAATGGGATTTTACTGTTGATGCTGCAGGTGGTTGATCCTGATCTCACTTGATTTATATTTGTATCTTCAGATGTGTCTAGACATTTGTGAGTTTTTTTAAAGAAAAAGAAAAAACCCTGACACAAGAATTCCTCAAACCGATGCTTTTATTCTGAAATAATAATTATAATAATATCACAGTATTTCAAAATGAGTTACCAGCTATATTAACCCTCTGATGCATGAATTATTAAAGTCAGTGTCAGGATTTTTCCCTTGAGCATTTTAATTGTCTTCAGGCAAAAAAGTTTTCCTCTTTTTTTTCCAAATATTTGTAACTAAGCATTCAATATAAAACAGTGTGAACTTAATGTAAATATGACTTATTTTGTTTAACTTCTTTTCTTTTCTTTTGGTAATTTCATGAATAATCTTTTTTGATGCTTTGCGAAACATTTTAACTCTCTTTCATCCATTCTAACACTGAATAATTAATAATTTATAAGCCTTTTCACCCTCAAATGCTTGTCTATAACATTTTAAAAAATCTATATACATTTGGAACAAAAATTGAAAACATTTTTCAGGCCCTGAGAACACAGGCTAATATGAATTTCCACCACATGAACTATTGAATTTAGGAGTAAATAACTTTGAAATAGGTGTCCACTGTAGTGACCACTATGCACCACAGGGTTAATGAAAGTAAAACTGATTGATTTAAACATTTGGTAACTAAACTGATTAAAAAAAAAATAATAAAGCTAACTGTTGAAAACTTTTTGACGACCATTATTAGATGTTTTTTTATGGACAAATACTAAAAAATGACAGCAAGCACGGCTAAGCCCCTGAACATGTTAGCACTCTGTTAAATTTAGCCTTTAGGTTCAAGCACATTTGTGCCTCATTACATCTTGACAGGGCCACTAGCATAGTCATAAACTCAGTAACACTCTATTCAGATCAACAATTTTATATGAAGAGTAATTTAGCTTATAAATAAAAGTCTCAACTGCATTTTAGATAAGTAAAAGCTGGGTAGTGTTAGCACTGTAATCTAAGATGGTAAACAGGTAATATTAAAGTTTCTTTTTGATTTATCTGCACGTTTGCATTGTTACCACTAGCTCAAAGCATCTGTACCAGCGACACTCATTCTCACATAGCAACTTGTATAGCTATTGTATTCATTTTACAATTGTTTGGTCTCCAATTCTGTGCTTATAAACTAATCAGAAAACTAATTGAAGTCTAACAAAGTAATTCAACATGATTAACGTGGTTCAAAGCATTTCTTTTAAACACAATAGTTTTTTAATAATCTGTAAGAGATTAACTGTGATATGAGTAAAATAATTCCTTTACCAACATTGGCAGCAAAGGCTACATTGGGGAACATTTAATGTCCTCATTACTCCTCACACAAAGTTGAAAATAACTGTTGTTCCCATGCAAACAGATATCTAGGTGACTAAGAATAACCAATATAAACCACTGGTAGCACTTGCTTTGAGTCCACATACCAGACATTTGTAGATGCTTTTTATAGCTCACTAGCTTTCCCAAAAATACCAACATCGCCATCTGTAACTTTTGTTATGGTCTTATATCTTTGCACTAATAAAAGAGCTCTGTGCAAGATTAGCTTCAGTTTTCTGGCACATCAGTTATAGTCACCTATTTCTCATTCTAGTCACCCACTGGCTGTCCTACATGGCAACCATTCTTAACTTTGATTCAAGTATCTTAGTGACAGGCTAATTAAATAGTGACATTTTCATTTTCACTGGGAGGAAGAATTATAAATGCTTCAGGAAGGAATGAATGAACAGAAGAGAGATGGACAGGAAACTGGAAGATTTTTGTGCGGACTCCTGTGGTCACTCGGGTTTTACAGTGAGTCAAAGTATTGAGAGGAGGAAGAAGGTGAGCCAAGCAATGACACATCAAATTATCAGCTGTAATGAAGAGCCTGTTTGTGGTGTGGTGTCCTTGTGATGTGGGGATACTGCAGCAAAATCCTAATTTAGGGTCTTGGCTCCTAGGTTTGTTCTTTGAAAAAACGCACCCATTGGCAGCTTTAAATCTAAAATGATTAACTCTTTTGCGGATTTGAGGATATGAAGTGAATAAAAGTCATGTATTTAATATTCTTTGAGCTTTGTCTCTGGTTTGCTCCAACTTCTGAGGAGTAGATTTTGTATAAGCCTGTATAAATACTTCTAATAGGTGCTAATTTTTCATGAGCAGATCAGTGTTTCTCAAGCATGAACAGTAAAAAAAACATCAACATTAGGGTGACCAAAAATCATCTTTTGCCTGGACATGTCTTCCTTTTTGGTGGGAAATAATTATTTTATAAGATTCCCCAAAATGTCCAATTGGAAATAACCTTTTACACAAACTGCTGATAAACACAAGTTCCTTACTTTCCTCGTGATCGTGACCTATGTTGAGATTTTTTTATGGCCCATATTGAGGTAAATTTCTGAGATAAAAAGTTGAGATTTTTTAAAGAAATTTAAAACTTTGAGAAACGATATCAAAATTATGTGAAAACAGTCAAAATTTTGAGCTAGAATGTTAAATAATGAGATTTAAAGTCAGTGTTTTTAGATAAAGGCAAATTTAAAGTCAAAATTCTGAGATAAAAAGTTGAGATTTTGAAATAAAAACAAGCAATTTTGAGATAAAAAATCAAAGATGTGATTTGGAAAGACAAATTTGATTAAAAAAAAATAGTAGTTTGTGATTGAAGTCAATATTTTGAGATAAAAAGTCAGAATTTTGAGATATTGAACTCAAAGTTACGAGATAAAAAGTCACTTTTGAGATCCATATTAAAAATTATTTGAAAAAAAGTTGAAATTTTGACCATTTCAGAATTTTGACTTTTTATCTAAAACCAACCTTTTACTCAGAATTAAAAAAGCAAATACCAGTTTTTCATTTTCTATATTTTTTTGGAGCCGGCCCCAAGTGGACACCTAAGGAACTGCTAGTTCTGCTTCATTTTCCAACACCTATAGTTATTTCTTGTTGGCAAGTAAGACAAAATAGAAAGTTTTATCTTGCTGGTAAAATTAATTGAAGTAACTTAAAACATGGTATTCTTAAAGTCTTTTTTCAATTTAAAGTTTAGAACTATAAGCAGACATCCCTATTGAAATATAACACTAAATACTAAAAGTTATCTGTATGCTCCACCAAGCGTAATGAAAAATTAATCAAAGACAACAGCTGTGTGAGCATGGCCCCAAACCATGTCTGTTTGTTACTGTCAACATCCCTGAGAAAAGGGAGTCAGGCATTTTATTCTCTTTCTCTTATATTTGCTATTGGTGCCAAAATGTCCTTGCATGCATTAGACTGTTAAAGAATTCATACAGTGATAAAAATATAAAAACTCCTGTAAGCATTTTTCAGTATATCCCTTATATTGAATATTTGATATGTCAGATGATGAAAAGGCCTACGGCGTCATGGTGATCTAAATCATCAAGTATACTTTGCATTGTGTTTTATTGGCATTCAAATGTATCATGTGAAAATGATCAGTATTTAATGCTCATTGCCTTGTTTGCTTTGGTAGTTCATACAAAATTCTTTAATTATAGAGCACTGTTTTTGATAAAGTTATATACATGTTTCCCACATTCAGGGCTTCATGACTTGTAGCAGACTGGTTTCAGATTTAAAAGTGTTGAAACAGAGAATAGAATTACACTTTAAAACTGCTCTGAAAGGTTGATTTAAGTGCAAACAGGAACATCTAATTTTAGCACCTGTTTGTGCCTTAAGCATCCACCAGGGCTGTACAATATTCCTTTCTGCATGAATAAATTGTGCATGATTTGGGGTAAACATGAATCCTTTGAGGAGTGCAGTGACCAAGTTTCACAGAAAAGAGCTTGAACATTGCACTTGATAAGGAAGGGAACATTTTCTTCACAGTCAAGGTCTGCTTTAAAGTATCTGCCATGCTCATAAGTTGTTTAGATAGCAGAAGTCATTGTGAAGCTGAAGTATGTTTTCAAAACATCGTATGGGAATCTTCCCCTCACTGGCTTTCTCATATGCTGATAGTCTACGGTTGAAATAAACCAGCCCTGACAGGCCACTCTGGGCTGATTATCTTCCTGTTAGATGTGAACAAAACAGAATTTCAGTCTGTATTAACTTTTTAGTCCTTCACCATGGTTCAGTGCATCTAAAGATTTTTCTTAGATGGAGTCAATAGACAAGAAATTATCCCAAAATGACAAACAACAACAAACTATTAGGGGCTGAATCTTACTGTTGAATATTCATGCACAGGCCTGCAAATACAGGTCGCTCTGCCATTCTAAAAATCAAGTGTAATGGCACTTTTTTGGTCTCTCTGTCACACAATCTCAGCCCAGACAATCCCAGTAGACACATGTTCATCTCTGAGGTTTCTGCCTGTGAGGGCCTGTGTCCATTAACAGTAATAATGTCCTGGCAGTGTTTCAATTTATGATGCCTTCTCAATTCCCTTTGCAGAGACCACTATGACCAATTAAAAATGGACCAGGAAATTGTATTTTGACCAACTGCAGCAACCCCCAGATCATAGCACTGCCCCCACAGGCTTGTACAGTAGGCACTTAGCATGATGGGTGCATCACTTCACTTGCCTCTCGTTTTGCCCTGATGCACCCATCACTCTGGACTCATCAGACCACATGACCTCCTTCCATTCCTCCACAGTCCAATCTTTATGCTCAAGTTTCCTCAAGGCTACACAGCTGTTCATTCCCAATCCATTGGCTTACCTTTGCATTGTGCATGTGGAAATGCTCTTACTTTCACTATTGAACATACTCCTGAGTTCCACTGTTGTTTTCCTTTGATTTGATTTAACCAAACCTATAAGTGATCACTAATCAGGATCATTCAGGTTATTTTCTATCTACATTTCTTCCGGAAACTCCCCACCATCCTTCCAGTTTTTAATAATGCGCTGAACAGCTCTTAACCCAATTTTAGTAGTTTCTGCCATCTTCTGAGATATTTTCTCAGTTTGATGCGTGTCAATAATTTGACCCTTCTTAAACAGACTAAGATTTTTACTACCACCACAGGATGCGTCTTTTTGCCATGGTTGATAAAGAAATTAGAAGTTACTCATTACATCAGATGGGATTAAATAACTTGTTGCTAGTTAAAAGAGATCACACATGCAGTAATTATCCAATAGGAGGCTCGTACCTATCTGCTTTGTTATATCCAGGGAGTGACCTTTTTTTGGGCCAGGCAGTTTATGATGGGGCTTTGAATGTATACAGTATTCAACATGGGATATTTTATATGAGTACCACCTAAGTTGAAATACACACCTGACTAAATGAATTATTTATCAAGGTTCAATAGAAGTGGGAGCCTGCAATTTTCAGGTTGCAAGTAATATTTTCATTTGTCATTTAAATGATACTTCATATAAGCCTTAAAGTAAATATACTCTGTAATTTTAACATGTAGTTTGGGGATGCAGCATTCAAAAGGATTCAAACTACATGCAATGTGAACTGATGCATGTCCTGAGGTGTTTTGAGTGACTGCTGAGTGTAGTGACATTTACCGAGCAGCAGGTTGACCAGCACCTCTTGCCCTGCCAGAGTGTTACTCCTCGTGAGACACACAATGGTGCCAATGATCCACGTGATGCCGTGCCCTGTGAGCGCCAGCAGGGTCACCATGGAGCGGCAGCCTCCCCACGACGACGACGTGGAGGCGCACACTCCCATGCGCTTGGAGAGGCAGATGTCAATGGCGAGGAGGGAGTTCATCGCTATCCCCTTGAATGAAGGGTTCAGCTGCATGCAGTCCTCTTCAGGCATCTTTCCGGACTCTCTCCGGTCTTTGCTGCCGCTGTCGGTGGGTTCTTCATTGGACTGGCTGCTTTGGTGCTTTATTGGACCCGGTCTCCTGCCGCTTCCTCGGCTCTCAGAGGGAGCGGGGCCGCTGCTACTGCTGCTGCTGCCTCCACTGGTGCCTGCGCGGGGGGGCTGCTGGTTCAGGGACATGAACTCGGGTCTGCTCAGGACACTGTTCCTCTCCCGAGCCCTGGATCTCACATTGTATCCAGAGGGCATGTTTGGACGTGGCCAGTTTCTTCTCTGTGGCTCTTCAGCAGGTGATTGAAGTGGCGACAGTTAAATGTCCCAGGAAACACCCCCCTCCCTAGTCCAGTCCTCCCCCTCTTCTGGCCTTAATAGATATATTTAGACCAGCTGGAATGTGCGATGGCCATGCTGTTTATACCACCAGGCGCTGTATTGAATGGCATCAGCCGCAGCCAATCCGGTGAAACGCGATCTGCTGGATAAAATAACAACATTTCGTTATGCAAAGCATGGCACAAGTACACAGCTGGAAGGTGCTTCACTGTGCGTAAAAACAAGCTGGTGTGTGCAAGATTACATAAAACACGGGCATCTTACCCAACAAAGGAAGAATGCGCACAGTTAATCCAAATCTCCAGTGGTATCCTGGCTGTGAAGACTTAAGCTACTGAAACACAGCGAAGAAGGCAAAATCCGAAACAGTTAACAGTCAGATAAAATCGTCAACAAAGGGTGAAGACAGCGTAGCCTCCCAGTGCAGCGTTTGCTTCTCCCGGATTTGACGTAATTTACGCACGATCCTGATTCAAGCTCTGCTGCGGTGTGGAGTTCTCCAAGGTGCTTAAACAGACAGAGGCATGACAAAGGAGCGAGGACACGTCAGAGATGTTAAAGTAGTTCTCAACAAAGAAAATTATACACGAAAGCTATGTTACGGTTTTCATGCGAAGAAATTATCCACAACAAATCAGCGATCGTAGAAATAAACGAGTTTCACATGTTGTGGAAGACCGGAACAAGTGGAATGAAAAATATTTTAGTCCGTTCACGAATAGTTAAGTGTTACAAAGAAATTCAGCCCGACTCACAAGCTCTTCAAAATAAATTCAATAAAACTTAATTAATAATTATTTACGTACTTCATGAATAAATAATTGAATAAAAACAAATAGGGCTACAGTTGGACATTCATGATGTTCTGAAACAAATTTAATGAAATACTTAAGAACAGAGTAGAAGAAAATATTTTTGTGGAAAAATAGTTTTGTTACTGTAGCATAACATGAAAGAAAAGGGGCCTTATACAATACTAAAATTAGAAAAAGTAATTATGAATATTGAAATCAAAGATCTGACCCCTTAGATTGTATAATGTTTAATTCAAAATTTAATTTACCGGTTGCTTGTCTGAGTAAAAAGACAAATGAATGAATAATTAAGCTCTTTCTAAAAATCAATCAAAAAATTAATGATAAAAAGTCGAAATTTGGGGATGAAAAGTCAAAATTGTGAGGTAAACTCGATTTTTCTTTATTTTTGATAAAATATTGAAATTGAAATTTTTAAAATGAGTCAGAATTCTGAGACAAGTCAAATATTTAGATGGAAAAAGTCGAAATTTGAGGTAAAAATCAAAAATTGTGATTCAATGTCAACTTTTGAGACAGAAATTCGAAATTTTAAGATGAAAAGCTGAAATGTTGAGATAAAAAGCCAAAATTCTGGGGAAAATAGTCAAAATTTCAAGAATAAACAAAAACCTCAAAGAATATGAGATTAAAATCTAAAATGTGTGATAAGGTGAAAATATAGATATCCTGAGATAAACAGTGGAAACCATCAGATAAAATGTCGAAATATTGAGGAAAAAGTCAACCCTTGAGAAAATGAAGTCAACTTTTTTTTTAGATTGAAGAGTCAAAATCATGAGATATTAAAAAATCATGAGTGAAAAAAGTAAAATTTTGTAGAAAAAAGCACAAAAAAGAAGAAATTACGACCAAAAGTCAAAATAATTAGAGAAAGAGTTTTGTGACTTTTTTTTAAAAAATCTAAGATATATTAATAAGTCACAAAATTTTGGTCTGATACTGACAAAAAAAAATCTCAACAGAGCAATTTTTTTTCTTCATATGAGAGGATTTCAAACGAAGAATCTGGAAACTGTATTATCATAACCCACTAGAATAAAATATTTAGTTGTAGTTTATTTTTACTGTTGGATAAACAAAGACAGTAAAAGTTAAATGAATATTGATGTTTTTAGCTTTTCATGACTCCAAGACAAACAAATGAAAACTAGTGAACCCTTTCTGAGGTTTAAAGATCATAAACAATCAACCTGTGGTGTTATTTAGACCTACAACAACTACGCCTCCATTTCCCAGCATGCCTGCAGCTTGCAGCGGAAGTGTCGTCTCAGAGATACTTATAAAGCTGCTTTCAGGCAGCAGAGAGACCAATGCGTAGCGGGGTGAACCTGCCGCGGCAGCGATGGGACGAGCCCGGAGAAATGACAGCTCTAACGGGAGGAATTGAAGCTCAACGGCGTCTCCAGCGCAGACAGGAAACCCGCTGAAAACTGTCTGTCGAAGTATGTGACAGCTGATATCCATCCCGTCCCCCTGGAGACGTTACCATGTTTTTATTTATTTCTAAAACCACAGAATGGATCCGGTGAAATGGGTTCTGAAGTTGACCCGGCGGTGTCCTCTGGATGTTGCAGCGCTGCTCCGTCTGAAACGCGACTAGATTTCAGCGCTGGTGGACATGCTACCTCTCTCCATGGGACGGGGTATTTATACAGTTGCAGCTGTGGCGGAGAAATAACGGGAGAAATAACGCAATTACCTCTCTGACCGAAGAAACTGTGTGGGCCACCGCTCAGTGTGAATCTACTGAGGAGACTTTCCTGTGAATTGTTTTATAGGTAGACTTCTTTTTCTTTTTCTTTTTTTTTCTTTGCATGTTGTCTATAAATAGACCACAATTCTTGCACTTGCACTGCACGAGCCTTTAATCCGCACGCTCCGTGTTACGCTCTTAAATCGTCAAATTACACTTTTTATAGTGAGGAATTGGGGCCACAGCGGATTAAACGGACATTAGGCTGCAGCGCACAGTGTGGGCGTCACATCTGAAAAGACACTTGTCGTTTTTAACTATCCAGCCGCATGCACTGCCCAGGATTTTTTCACCAGCTGGACGTAGAGTTTTTAGCCTTTGGAATGTTTTTTTTTCATTGTCACAGCAGAGAACATGACGCCAAGGTGTAACTTTAACTGTGTATTAATTATTTAAAAATTCACCCTGAAACTTTTACGCGCACCTTCTCAATGGATACATGTTTCCAAAGTATTTTTGTGATAAAGCGCTTTTAAGAGGCACTGGCTTGTGTCTTGAAAGCATGGAAACATCATGGCACGGTTAAGGAAAGTGCTTGTTCAATGAACTTACTTTTACGCACCGGAAAGCATGCGCCTTTTAGATCATCTGACGCTTCTTCCTCTTCTTTTAAGTGTCATTTTTGATCAAAGATGCATGTTTTTTTTCTTTTTCAGACACTCTGCTATAAATAACCACCTTTTAATCTTGTATCTTTTTTCTCTTTTGGACACCATGATGTGGTATCACCTGAGGTAATCTTCTTGCTGTTTCCATGCGTCTTTCTTCTCCCCCAGACCTCTGGACGTTGTTGTGGATTGTGTTGCTATTTAATGCAATGGGCTGTATCCAGAGTATCAGGTGTAAGCCCAAGAGTTTCCGAGACAGTATCATCGTGTTGGAGGTGAATAGTTCCATCGACCCCAACCCTACCAGCATCGACGAGTCATCCAGCGTGGTGCTGCGCTACAGGACGCCGCACTTCAGAGCGTGTGCCCGGGTTCTGGTGCCGCCAGTGGCCGGTAAAGAGACATGGACTATCGGCTGGATTCAAGCCTGTAACCATATGGAGTTCTACAATACTTATGGAAACAAAGGGATGTGAGTATCATGAGTATGATTTTTGGGCCAAAAAAAAAAAAAAAAAAAAAAAAGCTACCTAACAAAAAAACAGGAACATTTTCATCAAAACAACTCCTTAAAGCCCATGATGGTATCTTTGATGGCAACCGTAATTATTATAAAAACCAAAACAAAATTTGTTTTTGGATGAAAAAATTAAACAAAAATATTAAAAGAATCCAATGGCGATTACCATTGGTTTTTTGGTATATGGCCCACCCTTTCCCACTCCAGTCACCATATGATATCACTTCCAATGTATCCAAAGAACCTCTTCACTGCAAAAAACTGAAATCTAAGCATGTGTTTGTGTCTTATGTTTAGAAAAAAGAGTAGTTTTAGACTTTATGTGAGTCTCATTTCACTGACCAGTCCAGAAAAATGTCTCATTTCTAGTTTTTTGAGAACAAAAATGACACCTGAGTTGCTTGTAACAAGAAAAAACATGCTTCTGGGGTAAGAAACAAAGTTTTATTCATTAAGACATCATTCCAGTTTCAAGAAACTTGACAGGCAAATTTTTCTTACACCATTGGTAGATTTCTATTACTCATTACAAGCAATCCAGACATCATTTTTGTCTTCAAATATCTTCAAATAAGATATTTTTCAGACATCTTAAGGTAGTTATGGCTCATATTAAGTCTAGAAAGTCATTTTTTGATAACATTTGCTCAGATATCAGATTTTTGCAGCGTTTAATCCACACAAGATTAGCTCAACAAATGTCACAATAATCCAAATTTTATGTCAGAGATGCCAAACTGAGGCTGGTTATTTCACCTTTTTTCAGGGGGTGGGTTATGAAACTGTTAGTCTTCCTGTTTTTGTCATGCAAAAACACTGAATCAAAGTTGTGAAACCTCATGCACGGCTGCAGCTTGGTTGCCTGGTTGTGCGTTTTGCAGGATATAGCGGTGGAATCCTAATATTCAAATCTGTATCTGTATTGAGCAGAATGGGAAAAAGATTTCTGGCTCAGTAATAAATTGACTTGTCTGTATGTGCACTTAAAAATTCAATCGCTAGCTTGGTTATCTGCAGTATGTGGGCCCCTGGCTTTGTGCCTGCAGGCTGCAAAGTACTTCAGACCCTGACAGATATGAGAATAGAACATTGTGATGGAAAATAATTGCTATACCTTTCAAAAAATGCATGTCGATATAAATAGCTGTTTGAGTGACTGTGATAATTTGATACACAAATATGAGACAAATCATCATGAGGTAGTTATTGGAATAACACAACGTGATAACAACTCTTTGAGTTTCCACCCACTGTTATAGATCTTGGGTGTGAGCATGAGAGAAAGCTATAGGCTGAATGTAAGACAAGTAGCATTTGTACTATATCCTGTGGTGAGAAACCACAAGTTAACAGGAATATTCTTTATCTGCAGACACTACAGCTGAGCATGTCTGAGTGCTGCATGCCTAAGATTATAGGTCCCCCGCCCCAGCCTTGTCACACATGTGTGTGTTGGTGTGTAAAAGAGACAGTGAGAGAACACTCAATAACTCGAGGATTGCAGTAAGATCAATGCGCTTTCTAAACTGCAATTGTAGTAAATGCTTCAACAAGCTACACTGAAGTAGTAAATGGTTGTCAAGCTTTAGAATTATTCCTATGTTTGTTTGTTTTTAACAAGTGGAGTTTGTTTTATACATAAATACAAAACAAACAGGTTCCGTCTCCCCACTTGAAGTCCAAAAACGTTCAAGTACAAGCTATAGAAGGTTTTTTTTAAAGATGGCATCTTGAAATGACAAATTCTGGTGCAGAAAGGATTCTGTAAGGTTAAAAGACACTTGGCAGAATTTTCAATTTAAAGCTCCTGTTGTGAACTTTTAATCTGTGTTGATTATGGCGCCCCCCTGTGGATAAAGTGGCTGTGTCCTCTGGAATCTAAAAGTGTATCTCGTCCTGCCTTTCAATAAGTCAAATGTTTCAGTCTCTGTGAATCTCTGTTGAAGAAAATGTTGTTGTTTTCAAAAGTCTGTTTCTCGAGCGTAAATTGTCTTGTTTGACACCTCCCCTGTGGCAGCAGTTTCAGGCTTTTCAAACAATTATAGAGAAATAATTTATGTTACTGATAATCTGAGTTGCTTGTGAGGGTCATGAAGAGGCAGAAGTATTAGTTTTAGTCTGATTGATGAGCAGTTAAAAACCCTCAAAGGAGCTTTAAAATCAGTCAGGATGTTTGTGTTTGGTAAAAGGTGAAATAGTTCCCTATCTAAATTTCAAACAAACATGACAAATATCGGTCAAAAGGGTTGAAAATGTTAACATATTGTTGATAACTCTATTTCATGTATAAGTTTTCCAGAATAACTAAGGACAGCAGTGATCATTAACCCAATCTAACCTACATAAACATGTTAGTGATACCTATACACACATGCAGGACCCTCCTGGTGTATAGAGTTTCGGAATGCAGCCGCACACCGTGCAGCAGTATTTGCAGAGCCAAATCCCCTGTTCATGCGGTGTTTTCATTAAATTTTCATCTCCTGTAGCTCATGCACTCCAAAAATGTACTTCTATATATTCATTTATTAAAGTCATAAAACCTGACGATCGCCACCAAGGCCACAATTCTAAATCTTCATTTTTTAAACCCCTCTTAGGATGCGAGAGATGAGTCTCCTCTCACTGCTTAGATTCTCATACTAAGTAGTTTCTTTGATGGCAATAAAGCTTCAACGTGCTGTAATTGGACAGAACAGCTGAGGACCGTAATGAGGAAGATTTCTCAGTTGGCTTTAGATGATGTGTTTAGGATTCTGGACACATTCAGGGACACTCTCCTGGTCTGCTGTCCTTGCTGTTTAGTAGCAGATTCAGGGTTGTAGGTTTAGGCTGAATGTGTACATTTTTTTGAGCATGCCAGCACAAAATGAAAAGTATTGTGATGCTAAGAAACGCATTAAAATGCTCAAAGTACAATGAATACTAGTATTCAATTGATAGTAGTCAAAAACTAGCACACGTATCAAAAGCCACTCATCAAAATCAACAGGATTTGTTCTGTCAGTGCCACAGCTGCTGCTCTTAAGGTCGCAACATGTTTAGATACTGAAAATCAAAAAAATTGCTGTCACTGAAATACAAATATTAGGCTATTGTCTCAGCTGCAGTTAGCATTCCAGTAGCTCCAAGCTAACACTGTACTTGAACTAGCATTTTGGTTTGACCTCAAGTTGCCCAAATCTACGATTAGCAAACAGCTAACTCTAGCCACAAGTGAGTCCTAGCTTACTTTAGTAACTTTGTGAGTTTCAAAACAAAGGAGTTAGCTTTGTGCTGGGTAAGCTGTGGGATCATTTGAAAGGATTCAGATTTTGTAGCCTGCAAACTGTGAAACAACAACAACAAGTGAAAATCTGAAGAGTCATAGTGTTTAGTAAATGTGCGTTGAATTTTACTGGCAAGGTGGTATTTTAATTTTGTTAGGCCAGGTTAAATGTAATTCAATGTTTTGATAAGCCTTAGTCAGCTAACTGCTAACTGTACCAACAATTACTCCCTTGCTAGGACTGCTGTTTGCTAGTTTTAAGCAATAACCTATGTGCAAAGTCAGATAAAGGTTTGTTCAAGAGGATCCAGTCATTGGGGCCTGCAAATTTTGTAGATACAGAAAATCTAAACCGTTGCTATGACTGAAATTCCCTGGTTAGCAACCAAAAGACAACAGACAACTGATTTATGTTACAAACAACAGCTGTCAGTCAAACAGCGCGTTGTTAAAATTGTACTGCATTTCAGACTGTTGATGTAGCCCTGAGCTATTGTTAGCTCACAGCTGACTTTAGCAACAAGTAACTTCTAACTAACATTTTACTAACAAGGCAGCATTTCATCTTGGTAGGTCATCGGATATATTTCAATGCTTCAATTGGCCTTAGGCAACAAGTAATTCCCTATTTTGAAATGGACCAGAAACATTCACAAACTCGTAGCCTTATGAAGATGCAGAAAATTTGAGCAATTGCTATGATTGAAAAGCTTTGGATAGCAACCAAAATGACAACAAAGGTTGAGTTGTTCTCATCAGCTACAGTTGGAATTTAAGTAGCTTCTAGCGACCACTGTTCTGGCCATGTATGTAGCCTTGAGCTAATATTAGCAAACAGCTAACTTTGGCAACAATACAGTTTGGTCTATAAAAGATAATCTGTTTCCACTGTTCATGTTCTGACATTCCAAGTAGTGTTAGTCTTTTTGCCTAGCCTCAGGTAGCTGTCACAACACCGTAATTGGAATCTTAAGAAATTCAAGGTGTTGGTCTGTTTTTACATTTGTATTGCTCATATTTCTACTGTGCTAAAAGCAAAAACTAATACTATAAGCGCTATATTACTAGGCTTCCACCACAGCTGTTTGTGGAGTTGACTGAATGCTAACTGAGCGCTAAGTATGGTAGAAACCCTTCTGATTTGTATCATCGACTGTCTTTTGAGTAACTGCTCTGTTGTGAAGTGAAGAAATAGTTTGATTTGTTCGGTTCCCTACACTTACATAATTATCAAACCTTAAATAGAGCAGACCAATTATTAAGCCCTTTGAGTTTCCTACACAAACAGTGACGTCAGAGGTAAATGTCTGCCTTGTTAACACCATGAATCATGTCCTAGAATGAACACTGAATTATTTTTCTTGATGGAGTGGTCCGACAAACTTACACTCTCACACCTGTGGGTGAACATACTTAAGCACGCTGTAATTCGTTAAATAACTGCTTTGGCAGCCAATTTCATCACTTCCACTCCTACGAAGTTAATTCAGTCCTCTCCATCGCTGAAAAAAAACATCTTATGAGTGTTTCAGAATGCCTCATCCACAGATGCAAACATGCAAATGAATGTAGCAGCAAAGTTGTACGAACAGGAAATGAGCTGTCTTCACATCACTGAAATATCACCAGTGACGTGGTTTGCGCTCAAGCGCCGTCAGCTTTCAAGTCATCATGATCACTATCTCATGTGGTCAGTTACAGCCCTCGAAAAACAACTTCTATTTGTAGTTTGGTTGAAAGTTCATTTCTTCACCTCAGCCACCAAGGCACAGAAATATATTATATATAATTATGGTATAAACCATTACATTTTCCTTGATGTTAAACAACACAACCAATTCTTACAGATAGCTTTTTAAATTCTTTGTTTAATCACTGTCACAATTCAGTCTTTGAGATTGCTTTACACCTGTTGATTTTAGCTACTTATGGAATCACAAAGCAAAGCAGTCAAACCATTTTTGACATCTCTCTGCAGTTTTATCTCGAACTCTCACACCACTTTTCACAGACCATTTGGCTGTGACAAAGCTTCAATGAAATGCTTTTCCCACTCATAATCAGAGTTTCTCAGCTGCTAGATGACACCTCCTTGTATCTGCGTGCTGTCTAATATGATTGATGAGCTGCTGCATCAGCTTTTGCTGCATCTTTGTTCACATAGAGGACTAGTTCTCGGTTTGCCTGTCAAACAAACAGATAAACAAGCGCTGAGGCTATTCAGTGTTCTGATAAATAATAAATCGGAGAAGTTTGCTTGAGAAACTGATGCAGATATTCACTGTTGTAATGTTTGGGTTGTGGAGCTGTCTGAGGTCATGACAAAATGGAAAATTGCAGCAAATTGTTTTGGACCAGCTGAGAGGATTAAGTGATTTTTTTTTTCAAACAGAAATGGACGCACACACACACAAGAGCTCAGCCTCATACCCAAACACACACTTATGCAGACAATCTCACATGCACATAGGCTAGCTATTATCATGCCTGACATGCTAATCTCCCCCCCTGGGTGAATACATAAATGACAATGCGTTTGCCAAGCCAAGCAGGCAGGAAGTCATGTGGCTGGTGATCACACTGTTATCTCCTCAGTCCTGCTGATCCTCAGAAACAGGGAATGAAAGGTGAGTTTGTTCCTGCTGCGGGCAGAAAATCAATAACTGGACACGGCAGAGGTAGCAGCACAGTTAAGTTTTAGTGTCGCCTGCTGTGCGTGTCATAATATTTTACTGTTGGATTGGATTTTTACCCAGTGATTTGGAAATTGGCAGAGAGATCCCACTGTGATGCTTCTATTGAGATGCTAATTCTCTATACAGTCGGGATTAGACAGGAGAGCTTTTAACTGAGAATCTTTTTCTGCACCAGAGATGAACTCAAAGGAGAGTTATGGTTTGTGAAAACTTTAGATGGTCAGAGTTTCATTCAGAGTAGTAGCAGCCTTTAGAAATGATTTAAGGAAGCCATTAGGAGAGGAATAAAACACATAAAAGGTGTTTTTCAACCAGAAAGACCAGGAGCTTTTGGTTCATAGTAGTGGCCATTTACTCGACAACAATTTTAAAGTGAAATACCAAAGTGTCAGCCTCTCGTCATGCTCCGCTTTGATTACACTGTCACAGTAGCAAAAAATTATGGGTAATTTTAAAACACTACGACAGCAGTAGAGAGAAATGAGACAACAATAGTCAATATTGAAAAAATGACACCATGAAAGGGAACAAACAAGTCACCATCTCTTTGCATAGCGCTTCTGCAGGTGGATTTTCAGACACTTGAAAGAAGACAATTCCCAAAGTCCCTCGCTATCCAAGAAAAACTACCCCCTCAAGCAGGGGTCATTTTATTACTATAGAACCAATTTCAGACCCTGGTTCCAGTGGTTGGAGTCTTTTAAGTTCCAAGGAAAAGTTTCCCAGGTCAAAACGCAGCCAAAGGCAAATGGTAAACCAAACTGCTAGGTGGAAACTTTCATCGTAGTTTATAGAAAACTTCCTGTTCAATGAATCTGACTTGTTTTTTCACACAAAGACATTATCACCTAAGTATACGGTTTCTTCTCACAGTCCAAAACATGCTCATCAGGTTGTTTGTTTATTCTAAATAACGTGTGTGAGCCAAAAACATTGTCTGTCTCTGTGTATCAGCCCTGTGATTGACTGGTTACTAGTCCAGGGTTGTACCTTGCAACTCGCCCTAAGACAGCCATGACCTTTAAGTTGTAGAAGATCAATGAATGAATGAGCTTTGAGCTGGAAACAATCAATGAATTTTGAAATGAAACGTTGACAAAAGCAATGATGAAGTTGTTTCGTAGAGTAGCTCCTTTGAATGTCAATAAGTTCCAATGGAAGTGGCATGTCTTCATCTTTCCTTTCTCAATTTCTAGGTCAAGTTGGGAACTCCCCGACCTTCGTGATGGGAAAATCCAAGCCATCAGCGACTCAGACGGGGTCAACTATCCTTGGTACGGCAACACGACAGAAACCTGCACCGTCGTAGGCCCAACCAAGAAGGACAGCAAGTTTACTGTTAGCATGAATGACAATTTCTACCCCAGCGTGACCTGGGGCGTGCCCGTCAGCGACAGCAATGTGCCTCAGCTTAGCAGCATCCGCCGTGACCAGAGCTTTACCACCTGGCTGGTGGCGATCAACCAGGCCACGTCGGAGACTCTCGTCTTGCAGACAATCCGCTGGAGGATGCGGCTCCACATCAAAGTGGAGCCAGAGAAGCCTCTGGGGAACCGGGCGGTCCTGAACGAGCCCGTGGCCCAGGAACAGCCTCAGATCCTGGGCAAGAACGAGCCCATCCCTACTAACGCCATGGTCAAGCCTAACGCCAATGATGCCCAGGTGCTGATGTGGCGGCCAAAGAATGGTGACCCCGTGGTGGTCATCCCACCCAAATATTGACCTGCTTCACTGACCAGACTGGCCTTGGATACATTTACAGTATCATCTCTTTTTATTTCGTACTTTTATGTTCCTGCTCATCACCAGCTTTCACTGCTGTAACCTTTTCCCTCCGTTTTGCCTCAAAATCCTCCTCTTCTGTGTTTGAAAAAGAAAAAAAATGGGCCGTGACTAAGAAACCAGCTTTGAGAAGAGGTAAAGCTGGGGAACTTCAAACTGGAGTGAACAAACTGCAACCATTCTACCTTCAGACTGGGTCGGGTCGCACTGTGCTAAATGAAATCATTGCAAAAATGAAAAAAGAATTTCTTTGTTTTATATCTCAGTTTTATATATTTTGAGTTTGTGATTGTGGGTGAATTTAAGTATTTACATGTCCATGAACATGTCTGAGCACATGATACACATATGGACATGTACAAACCTTGTGTATGAAACCAGTTGTGTTTTAATTTATAGGCTGGGAGAGAGTGCATTGAGAAATATTTGTTGATCTTGTCCTGTTCTACAAGAGACAAAGCATATTGGGTAACATAGTAGGTTTTAGTACTTTTTTAAAAAACATGCAAGACATTCAATCCATGCTGCCTTAAGTTTACATCGCTTTTCACTGCAGACGTATTAGCCTTAAACAAAGTGCAATGCAGTATTCTGTTCATTTGTCCCGTCTCTTCCAGACCATTGGTGCTGGCGTGTGTAGGTTTAGGACAGGAACAACACCACAGAAGAAGAAACAGGGGTACAATTAGCGTCAGATCTAAACCCTCCTAACGGCAACCAACACAGTTACATGCAATACGACAGAGAAGTTGTAGCTCTCAAAATCAGACAGATTTTTCTTTCGGTGTCATCTCAGGGTCCTGTTTTCCTTCTCTTTCTTCCCTTTTTGTTGCCATCCTGTCTGGCCTCCTCTTTTGTGCCATTTTGAAAGCACCCACTGGACTTATTTTTGTTGCCTTCCTTAAATCGAATCCCGCCACCTTATTTTCATACATCTTGAGATCGAGACATGTTTATAGCTCCTGTTTTCCTAACCCTCTCCATTTTTTTTTTTTGGGATTATACCCCTTCGAAGGCGTCATTTACTCCAGACTTCTTCCTCTCTCTCCTTCCTACCCCTTTCCTTTCTTACGTCTCACTTGTATCTGTTGTCGAGGCTAAAAAGCAGAGCAGAGGAGGCATGCGAGTTTGATCCCGACTGCTCGGTTGGCATATAGATGACCCACTTCCTTTGCTCTCGCTGCAGAAATGTGGAGCTTGTCTCCCTTTATTACAGCGGCAGCAAATGTAAGACGTATAAATAAACAGCTCTGCTCCGCTAAATAAAGATAAATGAGATGATGTCTAATAAACTGCTAATCTGGGAGAAGGGTTGGAAACACAAACTTTTTTTAAAAAGCAGAGGAAGAAAGTCAGCCAATGAAACCAGGGCTTTTTATCTCCTCGTATTCGAGAACAAATTAGGGTGATATGTTGTTTACTGTGTACACAGACTCTTGTTAGATTTTCTTTTGAGCTTCCTTTAACTGCTGTTAGAAGAAGTAGACACCATTCTTACAGAATGTGCTTTGTGTATGAAAGCTAGGCTAAGTTAGCCTAACCATATTTTTGCATGAGCTTTACCTTTGGCATACAAAAAAAGGGTTCTTATAATTAAAAAAGTGATTGAAATGTCACTTTACAGCAATGTTAAACCAAGTTGTGCTGAATAAGCTAGCTAACACTGTTAAGAATTAGGGCCTATCTCCATCAACACAATTTGCTTTCCATCTGGTGACATCTTTGGTTTTGATTTCTCACTAGTGTCTCTCAGAATTTCCTGATAAATGGGTGAAAAGAAGCATGTAACTTCTTTAGGATAATTCCTAAATTTAATTTTTAAGCAAGTAATAGTTGGTAAGTAACTGTTTTGCTTGATTTCTTTGAAATTTCCACTGAAGTTCAAGGTAAATAGGAACAATTAGTGAATATTTCAAATCAAGTCAAATCACAATTTACCACAAAATATAAGGAGAATTGTTCCAACATCATCATGCAACTATATTCTGCTATTTCCAGAGAAGCAGGTGATAAATACATTTATATTGAGTACGCTTTGAATAATATTAAGTTAAGTCCACAATTAGCTATAAATTATTCACTAATTTTCACCTATTAACCTTGAAATTTGATCAAAATTCCAAAGAAACTGTATAAAACAGTTACTTACTTATGTGATTTGCTTACAGTGAAATTCAGACATTTCTTTGAAGAAATAATGTCTAAATTTTGCTGCCAATCATAACCTGATTTTCATGAAACTTGGGTATTATTTCAAATAAGTGAATTCTAAAATGTTTGGTAATTGTTACTTAATTCTGACAAAATTTGCCAACCTGTGAAGTAAAGTATTACCAAGAAAAGTTACACTGGGGCCTTTCAGTTTCCTTTGGTGTGATTTGGCTTTAGCTGAAATTGTACTGGCATTAGCAGCAGCAGCTCTAGTTTGGAGATTGTACCCTCAAAATACAGTAGAGTGCTGGTCAGTTTCTACTTCATACAGATCGCTCACTCTTGATTTTGTTTTTGCTGACAATAGAGATGTGACATTGACAGGAGCAGCTGCCTCTTAAAATTCTGACTATTGTCAACTGAAAGTGTGTTCAGAAACACCATCAGTGGAAACAGGCCCTCATTGCCCTTACAGACCCTTTATTTCCCACCAAGAAAGAAAATATTCCCGTGATATCTCTTCTCATTATTCTTGACCCTTTCTGATAGAAAAATATGATTGGCAGTTGAATTTCACTCTTGAATCAAACTTTATTGGTTGCATTCAGAAATGCCCTCACTGGAGACAGGCCCTAATTTTGCAAACTTAGACAGGACCTAACTTGTGATGCCTGTTTGATGCCAGCAGCTAAACGTTATAACTACATTACACACACGCAAATGACATCATTCGACCCTCCTAACAGGCTCTGAGACTGCAGTCGCCCATGCTTCCGTTTCTACATGACTGTAGTGAAGAGAGATGCAGAAGTTGAAAGGCTATTGGGGGATTGCTGTCATAATTAGATCTGCAGTGACACACTTACACGCCCTAGATGGACCCAACGGTTCGGAGGCGTGCTATCTAACCTCGGGGCTGGCTGGAGTCAGGGGTGATGTTTAAGTGAAGTTAAACAGCAAAGGTCTGGGTCAAAGTGTCTGTGTGAGACTTGTCATCAAAGCCCCAAATGAACTCAGAGACAGTCCAGTGGCTCGTGGGCGAATGAGTATGAAGTTGAAAACAACTTTAATCTATTCAGACGTTTTGAGCCAGCTGAAAATAACACTGACATTTTGCCAAGCACAACTTGGATGTCAACCACAAAGAAAGCTGTGGTTCATATTTTTGGACTCCCTGACCCTTCACCTGACGTAGTGTGGGGCTATTCTGGCAATGCCAACTGCCTCATAGTGTCAAGCCATGACCTGTGGTCACTGATAGTACGCTGGACTACAAGTAATGTGATTAAACCTTAACATGCAGAGTGAGCTGCTCACACTTTATGTGTGTGTGTGGTCATGTTAAATCCCATTTGTGAGGATTTAGGCAGATCAGGGAGTTTCTCTGATGTGTTGTGACTGTTGTTGAGTCATGAGTCTTCCTCTCTCATATGCACATAGACAGTGTATGGAAGGTAATGTCCTTGTCAGAGAATAGGGACAGAGATTGCCCTCCCCAGCACTCACACAAACACTCTCTCTCACACACACACACACACACACACAAACACCTCCAGGGGAAAGGAGCAGGCCTGGCATGGTATCTGATTGTCACAGCAGTGTCACATTGGTGGTGTGAACTCGTTTGTTGGCCCTGCACGTGGCCCGTCTGATGAACACATGCACATGCTACGAAGCCATATGCACAAACACGCGCTTGTTTACTTATTTGTAGACAGGATGTGGTCCATGCACCAGCCTGTGATGTCAAACTAGAGTAGAAATATGAAAGTGAGATGAAAGTATTTGGGGTATTAATTCAGTACCTGTCATTCATGAGCAGCATTTCATGTTATATTTTGAAAAAGAGGCACTAAACTGTCTTCTCTGTGTGTGTGAGACTTGAAATGTGTCCGTGATGTGAATTTTAAAAGAAACTCTTCCAAATAATATTATTGTTTCCCAAAAAAAGCCAGAGAAAACTAAAAATGCACATTGTTGGTTTGCTGTATGGGAAGCCAAAAGTGCCAAAATTCAGATCAAGCCAAAACCTCTGCTTTAGGCATTGATATGATGTAATAATAAAAACTAACAAAAGGGTCATAGTTGTGCCAAGTGACTGAAAGCCTCCTGTCCTAAACCTACACCTTTACAGTTCTTCTGAGGGCTGCTATCGTTTCTTCTCGTCTTTATGTAGTTATTTAACTCCCGCTGAAACCGCATCCCTTTATTTAAACCTATAGTACATCCCAAAGTTCACACTCAGGACCGCCTGCCTTCATTTCCCAGCTTCTCCTCTTTTTTTTTCTTTCTTTCAAACGTAAAAACCATTACAATCCCGTGGTTTCAAACCAACCCTAAATGTAGCACAAAAGATGATATGGGCAGCCATGTGTGTTTCTCATGTTGTGTGGTTCGTTTTTCTGAAAATACAGCACTGAAATAGTCATTTCTGTTCTTTTGTTTAGCTTTGACTTTACCACCAATACTTGAAAAATGGGTCAGTTCTGGCAAATATTTAAAACTGTGAAAATGCACAACACTGGGGGGAAAAATAAGAAATATGAAATGTTTTTTTTTTTTTCATGAATGAATAAAATGTGCAAAACAGGCATTTTTTGTTGACTCTCCTTTCCTTTGTAGCTTCACAAGATCATATTTGTGTCTGTCTTTTGTCTCTGAGTTCCTCATATTTTTATAAAAACCTACCATGTGTTCTGCTTTGCTGGTGGTTAAATAAATATACCATGCATCATATTCCTGAACAACTCCACTGAATGTTCTGGTTCCCTCATAAACACATCTCTTTGTAGTGTCTGCTTTACACCGTGCTGGACATGGTGCTCATTCAATCCGTACAAATTAAAGAACCAGATACCCACTGAGCCGGGACAAAGATCCACAGTCCTCCCTGCCACTTTGAAAAGCCTGCACTCATATGAACAAACCCTGAGGCTGCACACACATGGCTGAGCACATGATGTTCTGTAGGTTCCTGTCAATCAGGAGATTTCAATAGCTGGATGCTTCTCCTCTAAATGCCTCTCTATGCTGATGACAACTATTTATATCAGGGTAGAAAGCAAAGACAGAATGGATGCTGGAAGGAAAGAACAGAATAAAAACAAAATGAAAATAACATTGATTATTACCCAGCTTTCTTACAGATCCTCTGAGTGTGTGTGGTGCTTGATTTTGATTGGTTAAAACCCCTTGATAACTCATTGATCACAGTTATAGCCTTTCACAAATATGAGCAAAGTTTTTTAAGAGTATAGCTTTGACTTTAGACAATAAGGCTTCTATAGGCATCATATTGGCTCAAATATTAGCTTCTTGTAGCTCCACATTAATAATAATGTAATAAATTTTCACTTTATTATGTAATAATGCTGCATTTTGTAGTAAATTGCCACATTTTGTAATAAAGCTCTTGAATATAATATATGAAAAACTTTTCCTCATTTAATAGTAAGTTCTTACATATTGCGTCAGTGCACCAAATTCTTACATTTTCTTGGTGAAAACAGTGTAACACTCGCATTTTATTGCATGATACGGCAAAGTTTATCACATAGTGCGCTCAAGAAATGTATGGAGAAATGTGGTAGCTTAATATAAAATGAAGCGTTATTACTTAATTAAGTGAAAAATTATTACACTTTTTTATTAAGCAGCGTTATGACATAATTTGGTGCTAGACTTCTGTTAGCATACCAAGTCGTCAGGTCAAACAACGTAGATATTTTTATCTCGGATCCTATCTTGTAATCATAGCGATGATAGGAAATGTTGTTTACAAGTGTTTGCTCCAAAAAACACTCAATACAAAATGTTCTTCTTTGAAATTTGATGCAACAGATTAAATTCATGTTTTTATCATCACTAGTTGCAGACAGAGAAATGTTAAAAAATACTTTTGGTTTGGATAGCATTTTGTTCTGAATGCATGTAGATGTTGCCTTGGACGGGGAAATTGATTAGTCTAACCAGTCTAATTCTTTTCAGAATTTGGAGTAATAATGAACAGGATTTTTATGTGAAGAACTTCTGTTGAACATCTGTGTACATTCTCGCAAAGTTTGAGGTGAATCTATGCTTTTGTTAGCGCCGTAGCATCTTCACTTTCTGAAAGTTAAAGCAACATTTCCCACACAGATTCCAAAGTATATTTGCCAACTGATCATGTGTGCTTTCATATGTCATTGTACCTGACATCCGAGTAACTAGTGTCCAATCTTCACTCACTCTGTTGATGATCAGTAAACCAGAGATGTCTCCTGAAAAGCATTGGTTGCAATGTGCAGTCTCATATCAGATCTTAATGTTGTTTTTATCATTTTGTGCAGCTTGGCAGTTTTGAAAAAGGAATTATTTTTATTTCTCCTCTGCTCAAGAAACTCCCAAGCCTCCTAAAAATCTCCCTCACTATTCCTAACAGTTCTTCCTTTTAGAAGATCTCTCAAGGGCTGAGATGCTTTGTGAACAACTTTAATCTTTATCAGTATTTAGCCTTAGCTCTGAGGGAAGTCTTAGAAAACTTCACGAGTCTAAGAACCATAGAATTTCATCACTTGGAGCGATTCTTTGTACTCAAAAACGTGATGAACACAACCACGGGAGATTTGAGATCAACTAATGAGAAATGAGGCAGAATCTTCTGCAAAGATGGTAATCACGCCTCCAGAGGAGTTTTAGTTGAATTTGATATTCCTTGCTGAGGAGCGCTGCAGCTTGTTCTGGAGGCAGTATCACCTAAAATATTTCAAAAGACAGAAGAAGGGTTGCTTAACCTGTGGAAACTTCTAGGTGAACAGTTGAATTAGCTGAAATCAGTGTGTAGTGGTTGAGTCATGAGTTTGAAAAGTTTGGGAAAAGTACACAACTTTTTGCCCAATAATCAGACACATCCAGACATTGAATTGGCAAATAACAAAACAAATGTTCTATCAAAACCACTTTCAGCCTGGTTTAGACTTGCGTGACATATCAATGGCATATCTTGAAGTGGCTGTGAGGGGAAGCAATGACCTATGACTTGATTTGTTTTGAAAGATGAATGGATATTGGCTCTTCCACTTTTCTTTTCAAAGACAATTTTTTAATGGGTACAACACAACAAGGTAACGTATTTATCAACAGTTATGTAGCGCTGATGTTTGAAACATGGCAGCAAACTTTGTAAGTTTGTAACATAGTTTTGTAAAGGGGTATACCTAGTGCTACTCACAGCCTGGTGTTCTGAGACATATCAGTGTAACATTAGTAAATCCTGGCTATGGATATGGCGCTTTTCCACTATACAATTCCAGCCCTACTCGGCTAAACTCAGCTCTACTCTACTCGTCTCTACGCGGTTTGGTTACCTTTTCCACTAGCCCAACTACAGACTCACGGTGGGCGGGAATCTTATAACACAGCTGCGCTAAAGTGCTGCACAGAAGTGCGTGCATGTCATCTGTAACGTGACACAAACATTATTTTGTACTAACAGATGTGCCACCATTGCCTTTAAAGGAAAAAAAAGGCTTTCAAAGATTTAATTTAAATAATACAGCGGCTCAATGTCCGGTGTCATGACAACAGAGGTAAACAACAGCGTTGTGCCGCATGCACGCGGAGGAAAACGAAGGAGCTGCTTCCTAACATTAACTCTTTCCTGGATCCAGTGAGATTGCTTTAATTTTTTATTTTTGGGCCTGGTATACCAGAGATTTTTTGTTGATCAATCATTCTTCTTTGAACTGGTTTTCCTTTTTGGTTCCCTGTGGATTAATGGACTGATTGGTGCTTAAAACTTTGATTTAATCTAAAAGACTTTAAACCAAACTATCTTTGCTGCTAACTTTTTTTTCGTTTAAAAACGACTTTTAACTTATTTAGGAATCATGAAGGTGCATTTTAGGGCTGTATTTTGTGTTCTTTCAGTCTGGTTCTGTGCCGTCGGGTTTAAATGTCATTAAAAACCCGTCACTGACTTATTTGTTTGCCTCTTGTAAGTGATTTGTAAAGAGTCAGAAGCTTAGGAGACGACATTCTCTGACCAATGAGTGACCGGCAGTCCATCCACGTCACATTTTAGTATCGGCTTTACTCGCTTAAAACCAGGGTAAAGCAGGTACTAAAAACTGGCATCTGACGCGTAGTACTGCGCTAGTGGAAATGCTACACAAACCGGGTAGAGCCGAGTAGAGTAGGGCCAAGGCGAGTCAGTGGAAAAGGGCAAATAGATAGCTAGATAGGCAGGTAGATACACACTTCACAAGTAAATGCTATCACCATTGCAGGATGGTTAAGGCACCAAGCTCACCACTGGTCTATGCCATTGTGTTGATATCTGGTAATGAAAACAGCTGCCCCGTGTGAGGGTTGAACTCACGACCTTCAGATTATGAGACTGACGCGCTGCCTACTGCGCCAACGAGGCTGACATATTGTCCCGGTGCTCATCTACCAAACAGAGATAACAATCTGGCTCTTCATTTTATTGAGAGGCTCTCAGGTTTAAACAGATCACTGAGTATAAGTAAGCCATGTGGGTTGAAATGACTATTATTACAAACAGCCTAGCCCATGTTTTAGCCTTTAGCCCGTGCTCCATCACTCTCCTGTTTAGCTTTCTGTCCCTTTTCTGTCAGACAGTCAAGATCCTGTGTCCACTGTCAATACTTAATAAATCACAGAAAGAGAAAAGCACAGATCTCCCTTTTCACTGCTAAACTTACACATATGTACAAGAATAAACCGATCAAACCCAAGTGATGAAACTCCTCTTGAGTCATGTAGTGACTCTGTTCTACTCTTTTTTTGTAACACAGTTTGATCATTCACTGTTTGTTTCAGCTGTCTCTAAATTTCCACATTCACTTAGCCTCCGTACACACTTTCAGCCACATTACTATCTCGAGGCTGTCTTGCAAAAGCTCAGTTATTTCTTAAAACAGCTGTTGTTTGCAGCAGACATTGCACAAACAGGAGTGAAAAAAGGGGCCTTTGTTTGGGATCAGCAGCAGATTAATACACATTTGGTTTTCCACTGAGTGTTGAGAGTGTGTGGAACTGACCTCGAATCCACTTCAGTGCCCTAATTTTTCACCAAGTGCAAGATACCGTCTCAAGGCTGTTTGAACCACAAGCAAATGTTGGCCCACATAATAACCAATATCATATCTTGATTTAACTCTTATTTATCAAAATTTTGAAGATGAGATTATATGGCAGTTAGAAAAGCTTATCTTAGAATTTGATCCAACGTTGAATTTTCTTTTCTGCCATCCCCTCCCCCCGTTCAATTCATCTACATGTATGTGTTGCATCACATTTCACAGAGAGTTTACAGAACATCATGTTAAATATTTAATGAGAACTTTAGCCCTCTGAGCTTTACTTTTTTTTAAAGATAAAGCAGAATACATCCTAGACTGGCTCACAGTAACGCTTTTTATCCCGCCAGAACAAAACATTTGGTCAAATTATTCCACTATATGAATCTGAACTGAGTAATTAAAATGCAAGAGGGCCCCATACCCATAATGAGTTTTCTCCATTTCTTCTGCAACACACCATCATTATAACTCTTTAAGGAGTTCTCAAAAGATTTGCAAAGTTCTCCACTGGGTTGTTTTAGTTTCAGTTCATCACAGAGTATACTATATTATATCACCACATTGAGCAAAGAAGTAATGGCTCGGAATTAATCTCAAGTCCACAGTAGAGGCAGAGAGTTTTCCCTTTCTGTAACAGAACAGATAGAAACTACATTGACTCAGTAATTTGAAGATGGTTTTAAAATTTCCCCGCTGGTAGATGACATTAAAATTGTTGAAATGCTGAGTAAAGTTGCACAGAAAGATTTGCCAATGCTGATGAATTATTCCCAAATTTTCAAATGTATTTAACAAGGTGATGTATTTATCAACAGTTACGTATGTAGTGCTGCTATCTGAAATGTGACAATAAGTATACTTTGTGAGTTATTACCAAAGTTTAGTTGCGGACTACTGCGCTATTCACAGCCAATACTCGGTATCTGTACAGAGTATTCTTAGTGAATCCTGGTTATGTCCTACCAGTGCTCATCTACCAGTACGGTAAACTGGCTCTTCATTTTACTGATTGACTCTCAGGTCTGAACACACCAGTGATATATAACTGCTGCATGTGGGTTGGAATGGACATTTTCACAAACAGATTAGCCTGTGTTTTAGCCTCTAGCTCATATTTTAGCCTCTAGCTCTTGCTCTATCACTCTCCTGTTAAGCTTTCTTCTGCTTTTCTGTCCCTTTTCTGTCAGACAGCCCAGGTTCTGTTTCCACTATTACTACGAAATAAATCACTGAAATCATTCTTGGTAGAAACAAACACAGATTTATCTTCTCAAAGCTAAACTTTGTCAGTGGGCATGGTGTTGTCATAGAGGAAATAGCATTTAGAACTAACCCATTTTAGCGCTGATAACCTTGTTGGTTAAGTTGAGGATCATAATCAGGCATATTTCCAGAAATTAGACTTTTTTAAGTCCCTTTAAAAACTGATTTCAGTTGGTCCAAACCCAAACACAAAAGCGAAAACTTTCCCTGGAAGTGAAGCGCAGCAAAGCTTGATCATATGTAAAATCAGTCCCCTTAAAAAAAGTCTGGTGTTTTGAATTACCTGTTGACGCTGTGGCAAAAATGTTGGGGTTTTTTGGCATCCTTAACTGGATTAACTCTGAAAATTAAGTCTAAAAAAGTTTAAAAAGAAGTTGCCCCTGTGACCTCCCCAATATGAAGCTATACTGAGGTACCTGACCCAATATTAAATCCAACCCGAGGCCCCTCTCCTGTATTTCCTTCCCCACTCCTGCTTTGTACCTTCTTCCTGTTTTGATATCTACTGACATAAAAAAGCATGAAGAAAAAAACCTCTTAACATTTGTTAAAGTTCATATTTTATTTGAAAAATAACCAAGAGGCCATCTATTTACATACCATTATCTTTGTTCCCTGTGTAACTTTTATGTTAATAGCTGTTCCTACTTTTAGACCAGGAGAATACATTCTCTGCCAGGTTGAGTTTTATGTGAGGTGAAAAGTTGTCTTGTGAAAAAAAAAAAAAGACAAACTCCAGCAGCAGTTAATTTAGCTTGCAGACCTGCAGCCTCCACTGTCTGTGCTGTCTCTGCTATCCTGGTCACATTCCTGAGCGGCACATTCACGGCTATATTTACTTGGCTCGGAGTCTGTGAGTATGCTGCTGTGTCTCTCTGCATACATCCACCTGTCCCTATGTGTAATACCAAATAATCACTGCGCCACTGTATCTCTGGCACCAGACGTAACTATAAATATGTTCCCGGTGAGCCAATGTTAGAGTCGCTTCCTGTCGTACAGTGTGATCTCAATACAACATAACACCAGGGCTTATGACAAACTGATCCTCAGAAAATGACTTGCTATTCTGGTTTGAATCTCTCTTCTTTGACATAATCTTATAATTCGATACAATCTGAACTATACAAGACTGGAGTCTCTGTCTTGGCTAAAAATTCCAGATAGACTCAGTTTCTTGCATAAGTTGTTGTTAAAACAGCATGAATATCAAGACTCTACCCAGCAGGGAGTCTCTGGTATAAATGTGGTCAGTAGCTGCCTACTGTATGGTGTAATGTGATTTTCCATTAAAATTAATGACAGCCGTTAAACAGTGAACACCCCACAAGCTGCTGCAGGGCTGCTTATAGACAAACTTTTAATTGCCATCAGTGTAATTACAGCATGTGATGCAGCTGCAGCACACTCCTCTCACACGGTGCCAAGGCTTCAAGAACAGCAAGACGTAGGGAACAACTCCTGAGGGAGAGCGTCTACATCCTCAACATGGTTATAAACTAAACACCTCAGCTAACCTGGGACTGGCTGGTCAATTATTAATGAAAGGCAACTTTAATACCTTAACTTACATTATTAAATCATAAGAATGAGTCACCTCTTCGATTTCTCCCTCCTCCTGCTGGCATTACTTAAAGGTTGGTTAATTCTTGTGAGCTTGAGAGTAGCTTTAACCACTTCAGACCCAGCATCCACATATATGGACATTATATTTCGGCTACTCAGACCCATCCATCCATTTTCTTAACTGTCTATCCTGTTATTCAGGGTCGCGGGTGGCTGGAGCCTATCCCAGCTGTCATTGGGCGAGAGGCGGGGTACATCCTGGATTGGTCGCCAATCAATCGCAGGGCTGACATATAGACAAACAACGATTCATGCACACACTCACACCTACGGGCAATTTAGAATAATCAATTAAGCTAACGTGGGCATGTTTTTGGTCTGTGGGAGGAAGCCGGAGTACCCAGAGAGAAGCCACGCATGCACGGGGAGAACATGCAAACTCCACACAGAAAGGCACACCGTGGCTGAACGGGGAATCGAACCAGCGACCTTCTTGTTGTGAGGCTGGAGCACTACCCGCTGTGCCACCGTGCAGCACCCTCTTGGACCCATGATCCTTAATCTTTGAAATTTTGACCAGGTGGCCCTCATGATCTTTCGGTGGTATCACAACATTACACCCATTTCAAGTGGTTATGCATAATAACACTCATATCTAAAAATAACAAAAAACGAGCTAACTAGTAACACTAAAAACATTCCTCCCTGTACACAGAAAAAGTTTAGTTATTACTTATCCTAAAAAGCAAGGAGAAATAAAAATTGCACCCAGGACAAAAGGTTGGGTCTCATTGGTTCATAAACGATCAAAAATCAAGGTTCATGATTACTAATGCTACATTGATCTTCCTGTGTATTAGGGCTATCTCAGTGTTGTCCCAGGTGCTGATCTGGGTTAGGTTAGGGTTACCAGATTGTATTTACAATCAGGTTTCTTGGTTGATTAACCCCTCTTACCTTATTGCTTCATTATTGGGATCACAAGTCATGTATAGCTTGTTTGCATGTGTACATAGTCGTGTAGAAATGTACTGTATTTGTTGACTACTTTCTTGCACCTTTCACACTCCTGTGTGTATTTTCTAGCCTGTTCCTGCTCAGAATTAATAAGAAATGGTTCAATCCATTGATATCATTAGTGTTTTTGCTTGACAATTCTCTTATCAATTGTTAACATTACGCCGGGGCGTACAGATTTTACGTCCACTATTCCACTCCAGCTAGCTTAGCTTAGCTCAGCTTAGCAGATGGACGACAGTTTCCCAAGAAAACTCTGATGCAGGATTTTCTGCTTGTAGTTTTACCAAAGAAGCTGTAAAACTTAACACACAAAGAAAGGTACATCACGCTCTCACAAGAGATTCATATTCAAAAGGTTTAACATGTTCTCCTAATGTACCACAGATAATACATAAAACAGGTTAGCTTAATGCTAACATATACAGGGATTTACACTGATATGCTAGTGGTTAGCATATGTAGATATAACTTCATTGTTGAAACAGAATTTCAACTTTCACCAGAGAAACATTTCACAATTACTGTTTTTAAACAATACTGAACCTCTAAATGTGAAAATACTTACAGGGCAGGCAAATGTTTCCCAACAGGAGGATAAAAAGAAAAGTTACAGCACTACTACGGCAAGCTCAAGGTTCCAAACAATATAAAACACTGCTATGTGGCCTGCTTAAGTCTATAAAACATAAAAATAAAAAAAAAAGTAAAAAAAAAAACAATAAATGTACATCACGTGACGTGCCATTTATCTATTTGCATTCAGAGGATTAGACTTTCTTCTATCATAGATGGTTGAGCTCTTCAAGCTGATCTCACTCTTGTTCCCTATACTTATTTTCTGACTCTCGAAATCGCCTTCTTTGGAACATGAAGGCAGCATAAAATTTTTGTGCCAATTGTAAACTAGTCAGTTCTATTATACAGTGACTGTACACACTGCATCATGGTAATGCTTTAAGAAAGGCAATTTATATGTGTCAGATCTTTCAGTCTAGCACAAGCTAAAAGGTAGAATATTAACAGAGCTAAATCTAGAAGCCAATAGATTGGATAAACTGACTAGCACACAGTGGAATTATCAGCAGTCAGTTGACATGTTTGGATGTAATTAAGGTAAAAGCCGACTGAGCACATGGCTTGTGATTCCAGCGCTTATCCTCTTTGACTAATCAGAAAAATACAGCAGTGGGGACTGTGTCTGCATCCTTTTATCTTTTACAGACATGTGGCTAAACCTCCTGACAATGAACTGATGAGATTCTTTGTGAATTAAAACCTACAATAATCATTTCAGAATGCAGGTTGAGCTTTAAGCTCTGACACAAGCAAAAGGCTTGGGTATTGTTTTGAAGATGATTTAGTCTTAGTTCATCATTCATCCCGAAGGAAATAAACAGGTATATTTGCTTTAAACAGCTTTTTTAATATGCACTTCAACATAAGAAACAGGCTTGGGGAAACTCTTAGATTTTGCAAATAAAGAATATCACTGTTTATAGGGACTCAAGGACTCAAACTGAAATACTCTCAAAGGACAGCTATTAAAACTGAGTCAGTCAAGTCATCTGCAGCAAAAGGGATTTCAGAAATTTCAGCAAAACAACTGAAATCAAATTAATCTTCAAGAGGCTGGAAAAGCAATCGACAAAGCTTCTTCTCTTGTCTGACAAACGTGACGAGCCTGGGTGCTGACTGTGATGGAAACCAAGGTTTAAACTTGACTTTAGTGCCATAGAAACAAGGAATGCTCACCTGTGTGAGAAATGTGGAGGTGAAGCTTGGAGGCCAGCTGTGTCTGCTTTTCCACTCTTAACAGAAAAACAGATTTTAGTGGTGAAAGAGAGGGTCCAGTATCCAGACCTCTAACATCAGTGAGGTGAGCTGCTTTTAAAGTTAAAATGACATCAAAAAGGAAACAGAGCTTTAGTTGAGTAGTCAAGTAGCTCTTATTATCAAGGGATGTTGAAAATGTTCCCACTTGAATATGGAGAAGGAAAACAAAGGGTGCTTGTAAAAACAGTATTAAACATATTTTATGAGTACACTAAAAATCTAGGTGGAGCCGTGGTGACAAAAAGTTTCATTTCTTATCTCATCATGTCTCTCCTCCCTGACATATCTTTCTATTCGTGAAAGAACTTCACAAGAAAGGCAGCTGTCAATCATTGTGAAATGAGTCACAAGACCTTGTTTTTAATGTTGAAGATCCTATATAAAACAAAAAATTCAGAAAAAACAGGACTTGAATACTATGCAGCACAGTAATATCTTCATATCACTACAGGATGCAGAAGTGAGAAACATTTCTAGAAGGTGTATTTATTTTTTGAAGTCTGACCACAACCCCATTATAATGAATGGGGCAAAACCTGCATGATATCTTCCCCCCAATATTGTTACATAAAAAACAAAATGTAACATACAGCAAGGTACTGTTATGTGACATATCGTATCTTAACCCAATCTAGCCCTTGTAATGCATCACAACATCTCTGTGCCTGACCTTGAAGTAATATAACCTGCCATACTGTAATATAACATATCCTATCATACGCTATGGTAATGTAACACAAGTGAACCTTGGCTTAATGTAAGATATTGTATCGTAATGTTCCATAACAGCACCACTGTATCAACACATAATCATACTGTACTGCACCATAATATATTGTACTGAAAACTTGCCAATGTTTTGGGATGTGTAATTGCATTTCCTGAGTTGCTTTAAATTATTCATCTGATGCTGATGCTTTGTTTATCTGGCAGGGTCATTTGGCAGCAGAGACAAACAGATGACCTTTTCTTTGTTTATTATTTAAAACTTGACAATAAATTTGGTACCTATACTTGAATTAAGAATAAATTATGCAAATTTAAGTAATCAAATATTAATGTACTATAGAATACATCCCACTGTATGTTAGAATAACTTGTCAAACTCTATTGTCAATGCTGTAGTGTTTTTTTTAACGCATACTCGATTGTGTTTTACTTTTTTATATAGTACCATGCTGTATTGAGTTCTATCCCAAACACAAAACATTAACTCCAAACTGATCATAAAATGTTAATACAGGTCTCTGTGAAACAACAACTGAAGATTACACCTCTCAATGTCTTTCACGCATGTGGTAAGACACCTGAATTTAAATTAAGGCTGTTTCATTTTTGTGTGTGCGTTGGGTTGTTTTGCCCTTCACAATGTGGTATTATCTCTTCCCCGAACACACAAGCACACTGCTACTCTCCTGATGCTTAAAATCTTCTTCTCTGACATTTGTGACAATGCCTGACATCCACGATCAAGTCTATTAGATAAGACTTTAAGCCCATTCTCCATAATCCATTCACATGCCAAGTCAGCGCTGAAATTGATGTTGCATGCACCTGTCTGTTTGGTGCCACGTGTTAATGAAGAGGGAGCTTCTACATCCTCCGCTGTCTGGTCTCTCTCTGTGTGTGTATTTGCAGGACTAAATGGAGTTTGAAATTAAAGCCTCCTGTATAAAGCTCCTTTGAAGTATCAGGATAAGTGATGACACTGAACTGTATAATCCCTGTGGGTGAGTTGAAGAAAGAGAGTCAATGAGGAGGAATTGAAGCAGGTGGATCATTTAAGGCTGGAAGGTTTGGATGGACTTACTGGTACAGTAGCTCAGGGTGTTATCTATCATGTATTATGTTCACGTCAGTGGCCCTGCATTGCTTAAAGCTGTGCTTAGCATTTGAGCACTAACTCTAGCATACAAAGTGATAAAGCTCTTACATGCAGCAACTTAATGCTGCGACTATCTGGAGGCTTGTGTGAGAGTTTTCAAAGAGGGGACCAAACACAACTGGAGGAGAGGAAGTGCATGCGATTTATAAGAAAAACTGTGATAACTTCTGGCCACTTAAGTGTCAGATAAAATGTTTAATGCCAAACTTACAGGAGGTAATGGACTCACCCAATTACCTTTATTACATGTGGTCAGGGCCAAAAATGAATGTGCTGATTGTTTGAGGAGTTTTTGAGAATCCCCCCAGGAGAAAGATGTTAAAAAAAGACGCCACTCAGGAGCTTCAGCTATGAGTTAGATTTGACCAAAAATTAGCATGCTAACTGTATCAATGCTTTTATGCTGAGGTTAAAATGTTTACTATGTTTTATATTGATTCAGCATCAAGGTGCTGATATTTGGCTTTACCAGACAAGAGAGATGTCAAATTATGATGCTGGATGAAAAGACGATGTTTATCCTAGGGGGAGGATGAGCGCGTTCAAAATGTTCACACTGCAAAAATTAAAATCTAAGCAATCAGAATCAAAATCAACTTTAATGGCCAGGTATGAACATACAAGGAATTTGCTTTGGTACACTGTGCTCTCTTGTACAGGTAATAGTAAGGCATCAATAGAGAAAATAATAATAATAATAAAAATGACATCTAGAATCTTATCGACAACTATAAACACAAAAGAATAGCAAATAGACAAGACCTAAATTAACAGGATAAAAAAAACATATGATAATAGTGCAGTAGAGAGTAGTGCAGTAGTAAGCAAGTGATTATGTTGCATTTTTAGTTAAGTTAATCTTATAAGACCGACTTAATTCACCTATTTTTTAACATTCATGGTTACAAGATGATGCACCCAAAGATTTTTGGGGAATAGCTGATTTTTTTTCACTACCAGGATGTAGTCACACTGCCTATATATGTACCAGAACTAAGTTCTTCACTCTACAGTCCAGTTTGTTTGGTCAGTGTATCCAAAAGTGTGTCCCATGCTAAGGCAGGACACTTACTTGGCTTTGGCATTTTTTGGGGAGGTGCACTCTTCATGCACGAGCACATGGATGCATCTAGGACATGACATATAATCCTGTCATATCTACCAGAGAGGTAAGAAAGTTTTAGTTATTTAGATCCCTGGAATAAAAACTTCTTAAAATTTCATATTTTTACTCTACAAGCAATTCTAATGTCATTGTGTGTTTTATATTTCTGGACTTCGCCAGGTAAATTTATCTGACTTTAGTTTAATGAAATATTTCTTTGCCTAAGTAAGACATACACTTCCTTAGATTTCAGCTCTTGCAGTGCAAAGCAATCAAACGATCTTATCTTTTAAGATCAAACCTTATAATCAGACAATTTTACTGATGATGTATTACATCATAAGCTGAAACTTTCCATAAGTGGTTCTCCTCTGGGAACCATGAATGTATAAAACATAATTGAAAAGCAGAGAGATTTGACTAGACATGTTAAAATTTGACCTACTCTTCCGACAAATTACTTGAAGTTACTTAAGGTCAAAGTATTCTCTTTGTGATAAGCAAATAACTGATGGCAACCAATATTTTTAACCCTGTGGTGCATAGTGGTCACTACAGTGGACACCTATTTAAAACTTATTTACTCCTTAATTCAATGGCTCATGTGTTGGAAATTCATATTAGCCTGTGTCAGGATATTTTTTATTCTTCTTAACTTAACTTCTTCTTAATTACTATAAATTATTCAGAGTTGAAATGGATGAAAGAGAGTTAAAATGTTTCGCAAAGCATTAAAAAAAGATTATTCTTGAAATTAGCAAAAAAAGAGAAAAGAAGTAAAAAAAAAAGTCATTAAGTTAATACTGTTTTAAGTTGAATACTCAGTTACAAATATTTGAAGAAAAAAAAAAGGAAAACTTTTTTTCATGGTTTAAGACAAATAAAAACACAGAAGGGAAAAATCCTGACAGTGAAGTTCATAATTCATGCATCAAGTGTACACTTTTGTTCATATTTCAGGTTGCAGAAGTTTAAGTTGTTATAAACTTGCTGTTATAAACACAAGAATTGTTTGTGTATCACCTCAGGCACTGAATAAATCATAATAGTGTCCAGTTTCTATCAGTATGTCTTGCTCTTAGGGTTAATTCTAAGAAAGGGTGAACTGTGGTGCGGCATAAATTCAGCAAAGTGTGTTGAGGGGAAGAGAAACTGGGGGTGAGGTTTTTCTCATCTGTTGGTAGATTATTGGATTTTCATTATCATCAGTGCAGGCAAAACTACCCATTAGGGAAAACTGTAGCAGAGAAGCTTCAGCTCACACAACAATGTTACCTGTACAATATTTTCAGTATGAGGGACATTTCAGGGACAGGAACATTATTCAGCCATGGAGCCAAAAGATGCCCACACCGGAGTGCAGTGACTCACATTGAGATTATCCGTATGTCAGCAAAGATGTGCTCGGAGGCTGTTTATAATTGCTCGCTGTGAGAAGGAGGGAAACAGACTATGGGTGACAGTAAAGGGGTGAGGGGTGTCCTGCTATTTTAAACTGGATTCTAGGAGAGAGAGACAGCTGCCAGTTTCAGCAGTGTTTGGAAGACTTTCGTGGAATTTTAATCAACAGGAACAGAGAGGTGATGTCATTTTTTAATGTTTGAGTTTTATTTGTGGAAAAAAAAAAAGAAAAACTGTGTCAAATCCTCTCATAAGTCCAGTTGTGGTGTGGGTGCTAAAATCTCATAATCTGATCGGCTTTAGCTGAAGGCATTACGGACTTTGGCTCAGTAACTGTGCAGCTGTAATCCACATCTTTACCCAGGACACAAAAAAATGAAATTATTCTGGTTTTTCATGATGGACAGAAAAGTGTTTGTTTTATTTCTGCAACCCAGAGTTTGTACAACGAAACTGAAGTGTAGCAATTTCAGCGGCTGACAAAAAAAAGTCCTGATTAAAAATAAAGTACAGTAACAACACAAGCACCAATAATAATCACTATCAACTTGCCTCACTGGGACAAAGTAAACCTTGTGACTCGTTGTAGAACTTGGCTGCAGGAGAAAAGTATCCAGCCTCTGGTACTGACGCCTGAATAAAAGACAGTAAAGGCTTTGTAACTGATACCAGGACCAACCAGGGTTGTCAAAAGTATCGATACTTTGAAAAGAATCAATACTTAAGCACTGTATCCGGATACAATATCAATTTGTCAAGTGTGGCTGAGGTGAATTCAGCTTATCAGTTGTGTGATGTTCATTTTAAATGAACTTCTACAGTTTAATTCCTCAAAATAAAAAACCACTAAAAAATTTTAAAAAAAAATGTTTTTTTTTGTGGTTTTACTTCAAACAACCAAAAAAGTTGCAACTGTGGAAATTTTGTTTAATTCAGATTTTTTGATCATTTTCAAGTTAAAAGAATAATACCTCATTAAAATAGTGTCAAATTGTGTTATAACTTATATTTGGGTAAATTATTTTGCATTTACTTGCACTAATTGAAAATGTGATCGTCTTCTTTCTTTCATTTTCTGGTTATTTAATTATTTTATTTCTTTAATTATTTATCTAGGTTTCTGTTTTTCATGTCAATGAAACAGTTTTAATGCCATTGTCAATAAAAAAAAATTGTCAATATCAACTTTGTTGTGAAACCAGTACCACCCATTGATACCAGCCTAAGGTACTAACACCAGTCAGGGAAGGCCAGTAACAGTTGATAGAAGTTGCTAATACCAGTCCCATCCAGTTAAACAGCCTTTGGGACTGCCTCCAGGACCAATACTGGTATTGATATGGATACTAGAACTAAACAAAAACCAACAAAAGTAACTGTTTTGCCCATAGATTTGGCGTGAAACAGAATCAGTGCATCTGTCCAATACAGCAACCAAAAATATGATAGAGAATCAGTTGGTTTAAGAGCAAAAAGAAGTAAGACAAACCGTTAAAGTGGAGGTCAAAGCTAGAAAAATGAATTTCTAAATATAGATCCCTCCTAAAGGCATCAGCATTTGGGTGGTCGTCTGGAAAGGTGAAATCTTAATAAACAGACATGATATTGGATATCTTTAATTAAAAATCTGTATTTCTAGAAACAATGCTATCAATAGCTGATCTGTTTTAATCTCCTGAGGTCCACTGAGGAATGTGGGTTTGACCACTGGAGCAGGTGGGTGTTGGAGGTCACATTTTATGACCCTGACATTCCCGTGCCACTTCAGAGCGACCCAGACCTCTGCCATTCGTCTGCTCAGAGATGCCAGATAAGAGAGGACAGAGCGACAGTGACATGCTCCAAATCCATAAGCCAGGGAGAGCAATTCTGTTGATGGTGGCCCAATGCCACAGTGGAGAGGCTACGGAAAGATCCCCATCAGCATTCTCCCACAGGGCCACACAGCTCTGTATGCCAGTCAATGAATTCTTTACTGAACATGGAGGAATGAGCTGCATATCAAGGAGGATTTAGCATTAATTAGTGAAACCATGATAACATGGCTTGAGGGATGCTGCCATGCTATTCTTTGTGTCACATCAAATTAAACTGTGTTCACTTTAATCCGGTTTAGATTCAGATTAGATTTTTCTCAGGAAAGAGTAAATACTAAATGTAGTTCTGCTCCTCTTTTAGTAGAAAATACAAACATTTTTTTTAGAACACGCTATGATGCTGAGTCAAATAAAAGCTGAAAATCAAAATGAAGCTCTCAGTAGTCAGCTGTAAATAATAAAAAAGACGATTAAAAAAGTTTAGTCGACAAACTGTTTCTTTTCAGAAATATCATTTATTTCCACTTCTCATGTAAAAATATACACAGAGGTAAGGTTTACCAAAAATAATCAGAATTTCTGTTTGGAACAGTCTGTCATAAAATGTGTTCGTGACTGTGGTTGAGTTTGAATAATGAATATGAGAGCAGTTTCATATACTTCAATAAAGAATATACAGTTCACAGACGTAGACCTTGAAAGTTTTGGGGCATTTAAATGCTGAAAAAAAAGAAACAAAAACCTTTAAAAGCTGGAGCCCAATGAATCCAGTATAGGAAAACCAACCTTGGATGATCTATGTACGATGAATATTCTGACACTTTAAAGCCACTCCTTGATTCTTGAAAATGTAATTTCCAGAACTAATCTCTGTTTGAATGAATGCAGAACTCAACTGTGCAAGCTGCCAAATAACTCATAATTGTTTCAAAATGTTTCAGCGCCAGTGAAGAAAATACATTTGAAAGCGTCTTCTAATTCACTTTATTCACCACTTTATCCTCAATACGACACACTCCGCCTCCTCACTGCAACAACTGCGGCACAGAGAGCTTGATTGCAGAAAATAAAACTAACTTCTCCAACTGGAAAATGTTTGTTGAGATGGTCTGGAAGAAATAATAATAGACAAAGAAGAGTGGGAAAGGTTATTAAAGAGAAGAAGCTCATTTGTGATGACAATTTTTATCATTACAATCACCAAGGAACAGGTGCAAGATCCTATTTGACTGTGAGACCAACTGGGGTGATGGGATTTTTCTCTCGAGTTCAAAATGCAGCAGCAGTATTGATTCCACGACCATCATTTGACTGTATTTCTTTTCTGTGTGTGAGTGGACACTTTCTGATGAATCCTTACTCAATATTACTTTCCTCTCCACACATCATGTCATTTCCTTAGGTCTAACGAGATGCTAACAAGGTGCTTATATCACATGTCTAATTCATGAGCCTTAACATCCAGCTATTGTTTAAGAAATAAGAAGTTACTCATTGCATCAGCTGGTGTTAAATAACTTGTTTCCAGCTGAAAGATAATCACTCATGTAGAAATGATCCAATAGGAAACTTGTACCTATTTGCTTAGTTAAATCCAGATAGCGACTTTTTCTTTGCCTGCTAGTGTATATAAAAGTAAGACTATTTCAAGATCATGTGTAGAGTCCAAACAGGGCCTTTAAGGGATCTGTATGTAATCAGGGTACCTACAGGTTTTGGCAAGTTAAATTTAAGGCTTTTTAAGACCTTTTTAATGCCACCTTGAATGAAATTTAAGACCAAAAACACATAAATACAGTTGGTGATTTGGGGGTCTTGCTGCATTACAACCAAATCATAGCATGTGTCACTTCATGAGACTCATTCAAGCTTACTTTTTGACTGTTTATTGAACATAAAGTTGCTCACTGGTTAACATCTGTATGTAAAAGTGCAAGCAGCAGCTTGTTGTAAGACAGTTTTCACTCTAAATCTCCTCCTCAAAAAGTCCCCCAAAAATTAAAATCAATAAAACATAAACAACTCCTGCCCTGACAAATTCAAGACCTTTGATTAATTTATTCAAGACCAGAATATAACATTTTAATGAATTTAAGACTTTTTAAGGATGTGTAGGAACCCTGGTAATGTGAAAAGTAAATGTAGTGGTGTTGGTTTCTGGATTTTAAGAGGCTGTTTTTTGAGTCATAAATCAAGATAAAAATTTTAATTGGTAAAGTGAGTTTAAAGAGGGTTTTTTTTGCCTTTGTTGTCATGATTTCGTTTGATCCTCCTCATTGTTGTGCTGGGCTGATCAATGGCACCACAAATGTATTTTTCTTTTCATTTCATCAAAGGATTGTTATGCATTTTTGCACGATGATGATGATGCGTAAGAAATATCACAGAAGCAAAACACGCTGCAGAAATATGTTAGGAAATAAAAATGAAAAAAAAAGAAAGAAAGAGAGAGAAGCATTATTAACAGCATGTGAATACGTCCGATGGGGTAAGTCTCGTCTCCCCACACACTCCTGCACACTTCAGAGTGCATTCCTCTGGAACACACCCCGGGGGACGCAGGCTGCCATGTGACACGTAGCAGCAAACACAGGGGGCAGGAAGCATAAGAGACAGTGGAGATGAGGGATGAGAGCAA
>RPOG01003168.1:7927-70605 GCA_008086565.1 Thalassoma bifasciatum | reverse complement strand
TCCTTCTTCTCCGCGTGTGGCAGCGCTGCTCTGCCTTTGGCGATCTCATCCAGAAGGAGGAACTCCTAGATTGTAAAGAGAGCAAAACCTGTCGTAAAGCAGTAAATCTACTTCTGCTATCACATCCATCAAAATTATGCAACAGGCACATGTACTTTAAAGAGGTGCTAGCGCCGCACCGAGTCGTGAATTGCGTAATGTTTTGTCACTGTCATCAGATTACACAGCACATTGTCAGACTTATTATATCTTTATATTGCAAACAAAGGGAGGTGTCAGCGTTACGGCCCTGGACCTTTAAGCTGCTGCACTTAAAGAGATTAAACAACTGCCCGGGCTGTGATGTCAGCAAAAACAATAGATGCAAACACTTTTTCCTGCTCCTATTGGATCCCTTCATAGTTTAATTCCAAGTCTAAAGCCTTAAAGATAAGCACATTAGCCCCTCTTTAATTCACTCTTGCGACAAATGTATTTAATCAACACAAGCAGAGATGTACTGTTTCCAGGTGATTTCATAAGCACAAAGGTAAACATGCTGTTGTAGTTCATCCAGTGTTGTGATGCTTCTGCACACGGCAATGAAAACACCGCTTCCCGCCGCAGTGCAGCGGCTTTCCGTAAGCCGTGCATGGGAGCAATTATTCTCTGAGAAAACAAGAACTGGCTTTGATGCTCTGCCAGGTCCGTCTCAAGTTGTTCCAAGCCACAGGCGTGTGTTTTCTCCCTCCTTGTGTGCCTTTTTAAGGCACCAAACCCAAACCCAAGTGTCAGCGGGGACCTTATCGGAACCCTGTTGACCAAGCCAAACCCCCCAAAACTCAAAACAATCACAATAAAAACCAAACTTGGTGACCCCGATGTAACCCACAAATTCTTATTGGAATCTCAGGATTATTATTATTTATTTTCCTGTGCTTTTAACCCCATATTGGGTGCCTTTAGCTCGAGATACACTTGGAGAAACCTTGCCACAAAATTCAACCTCTGCGAAAAATTTTCTCTAAAATATGAGTTCTGTGAGAAAATAAGCACTAGAAGCTGTTTTCACCTACAGGCCTATTTTTTTTTTCTATGTGCGTATCCATCACACCTAGACGTACAAAAAAGTCTCTTATTACCATGGTGAATTCTGAACTGCAAGTTTGGAAATTTGAGTCAAATGTTGGGTTTTGACGATTTATAGACGTGTAATACAGACACACTGATGGTGAAAAGTTATTAAATATTTTTACCTGGATCCTCCTGATGCTGACGCGGCACTCGAAGAGCTTCTCGATGGCGCTGGGGAAGAACAGGGTGACGGTGAGGCGCACGGCCGTGTACAGCGACACGGTCACGAAGACGCGGCTCGCCGAGATGGTGTTGCCCAACAGCACGTAGAGGGTGAAGGTGACGAAGACGATGATTTTGCTGGCGCAGAAGAAGGACGCCATGTTGAGGCCTCGCAAGTAGGAGCTCGACATGATTTTGGAGATCTCCTTCCTGGGGGGACAGAGGCGGTTAACTCAACTTGTTCGGTCGTTACATAACACCAAATATTAAATCTTTCATCCCCTTCAGGATCAGGATCAAGGGTTCACGGCCTGATATTAGAACAAAGCAAAGGTGCGGGACCTTTGGTACAACAGATTAGACGCTTGATTCTCTTTCTAATTTTGGAGGCTAATATGAGGGGCCTTGATGGCAGACCTGTAAAGCTTATTTAGCAGGATTAAGATTGCCCTATTTCTGCCCTGAAAGCAGATCAGTCGGCGATGCCACTTCCAAATCCTAGCAAGATTTATGTAAAATAAATACCCTCACAGATTTCACCACCAACAACTGTCACATTTATTTCATTTGCTTCACTTTCTACAACTGTATCCTCTCATGTGTGTGTTTTTTTTTACCTTCTGACCTCAGAAACCAGAGCAGAGAAGGGTTTCTCCCAGGCGTACATCTTGATGATCCGAATGCCAGACACCACTTCGTTCATCGTGCGGATTCTGCTGTCCGTCAGAGCAGCCGTTTTACTCCTGTGACATTAAAAAAAGGGCATGATGAGTTGTCTGCGTCAACTTGTAAAGCCGGACCCTCCTCCCTCCCTCTGTGGGCCACGAGTCTTGTGATTCCCATGAGGGCATGGGAATGGGCACTCGTCTTGTCTTCTCTGGCATCAAAATCCAGTCTGATTTAATGCATTTAAAGTGAAAAGAAAAAGCTCCAGCGACTGTTTTGGGAAGCTGTAGCAACAGTAGCTAAGTGCAAAGCTGGAGGGGTCATTTTTCTCCAGTGTGTGTGTGTGTGTGTGTGTGTACCTGAATTTCGAAAACAGCCTCCCAAACATGGTCTGGAGCGGCATCAGGAACATGAGCACCACCATCCCCGCCAAGCATGACGCGCCGATTTCCACCCACAGTAGCCCCACGACCGCCGCCGCCTGCAGAGGCCCCACCCACAGGAAGTGCAGGAAGATAGTCACCTGTCAGAAAGTCGGAGAGAGTGAGCGACCGGGCCGGATCACGTGAGCAATGGGTGCTTTTTACAGGAAAAAGGTGAAGTCACTCCACATTAATCCTGACCAGCGTGATGGCATGGGTGCCTGGAAACTGAAATACCCTGAAGAGACGGCGTTTTCACAGCAGTCACTCACTGATTAAAACCTCTGTGCATAAATCACGTCTGAAATTCAAGGAGCTTCTCTTGGAAACACTAACCACCTGCATTAAAGTCAAAACAATGCGTCTCTTGGCTGTGACGATGAACCGGAATGGTGACCTGCAAAGTTAGGTTAAATCCTTTAGATGACATCATCACACTGCACTCTTTTTACACTGAACAAATAACATAATCCAGTTAGTCAGCGCAGATACACGGTCATCTGAGTTATCTCGGAGTGTGACTTACAGTGGTATGTAACATGGGTTACGAATGCATTACACGTACTTCATCAAACTTGTTGACGTCATTGGAGAGGAGGTTGACGATTTGGCCCGTGGTGGTCTTTCCCATCGCTGAATTGCTGAGACACAGAGCCTGGAAAAAGAGAATTATCACCGTGAGTGATGCTGTGAATCAGGGAGGAATTCCACACCTTGCTTAAAGGCAAGCTGAGCACTATAGGAGGGAATCCACGCAAGCGTTTGGCTCCCAAAAGGGCACTTCAGCAAATTTTGTGCCTTCCAAAAGGGCCCACACTTGTAATACAGGGGGTCTTTTTCTTAAAAGATCAAACTTCAACACGCGTTTTGGCTCCCATGTTAAGGTAAACCAAATAGGAGGCCACTTGAGAATGTGTTTTGGATTCCCAAGAGGGCACTTGAGTGGCCTGTTTGGCTCCAAAAAGGACACTTTAACAAGTATTTGGCTCCCTAAAGGGCACTTACGTGTGCGTTTTGGCTCCCAAGAGACCACTGAAGAGCTTAACCAGTAATACACTTTAGCATGTTTTGGCTATGACGATGAAGAGGCCTTTTTTTGCTAAAGGTTTTCTCCAAGGAGGGCACTTAAGCGCGTATTGTGTCTACAAAGAAGGCAGTTTAGCAGCTGTTTTTGTAACAACTGGGCCAGAATGTGGTGTACCCAGAGAGGGGACACACCACTGCGCACACCACTTCTCAAAGGTAATCATTTCATCCTGCTTTTCCCTTCAATCTTTTCAAGCAGCTCTTAAAGGATTTACACGACACGACTTGACAACCGCTGCCAGAGACAAGAATTACAGAATTACTTCCAAACAATTGAGCAGGGCCTGTGTTCTCCCCGTACCTTCTTGTAGATCATGTGACACATGGCCACTCTGATCTTCATGCCCGCTCTCTGGACGTGGTAGAAATAGAGGTGATGCAGCAGCGCCAGGCCGATTGTGCAGAGGGACATAGCGGCGGCGTAGCCGTACGCGGCGTGCAGCGCTGAAGGGTTGGGGTCGTTGCTCTCGAAGAACTCCACCATCTTCCCCAAGAGGACTGGCTGGATGACTTTAATCACCTCCTGATGTGCACAATGATAAAGTGTTGGTACAACCTCAGTGTGACTCCACCTGCGATGCGTTTCACACTTACTTCAACGAGTGTGAAGAAGCCCAGCACTGAATACGGCTTCCAGTAGCACTTGATGATGGCTTTGGATAAACTCGGCTTCCGTAGCTCTTTGGTCGCCCTTTGGATTTCATGATCCCAGTGTCTAACGTGCAAGAAAAAAGAGAAGATGCTGTGATTTGCATAGTCTGAACTTTACATCTCGATGAGTCAGCACACGCCTGGGAGGTGTGGATGAAGTAATTGCAAAACCGCAGCCTGCCTCCTTTAATAGGAAGAGTCACATTAGACAGGCGATCCATCTCGTCGGGTACAAGTTCTGACCTGCAGGAATAATTCTCATATCCACTGACATCACTCTTGGTTGCCGTAGGCAGCAGCTTAGCGAGGAATCTCTTCTAAAGCCTGTCTTTTAAATTCACCTGTCACCTGCAGAACAATGATGTAGTTTAAGGTCAAATATTTAACTCGAGGATCATTGTTCCTGTTGAGTCATTCCAGATGCAAAATGCTGATGTCATTCTGTGCTTTTTATGGCGTTAACGTTCAACAAACTGTTAAAACTTTACACCTTCAGTAAAGTTCGTGTCTCTGTGACGCCGCAAGGCTTCAATGTAAAGATCTTCATCTCAGCAACTCCACCGCCTCCTTCTCTTTTCTTTACAATGGCGCGATTCAGCCACGTTTGCGCTTTCAGAACTCTAACTAGCAGATAGCAACTCGTGACAGCTGGATTTCAAGCTCCTTCAGATTTCTCTCGGAATGAAAGGTCTCAAAGACGCTGGGAGACGAGTATGAAACAAGTGAGAAATCTAAAGCTGTGTGACGCATTCAGTTTGTGCTGGATATCAGATTTAACGCACATTTGGAAAAGTCAATCTGTTGCAACTTTTAGGTTTGTTTGAGGGAGTTCCTGCTCCTGTTGTAAACAACGCGGTCGAACGTGGGTGTAACAGAAACACATCCACCCAAACACGTTCCCGTCATTCGTCATCATTAACAGAGCGACCTGAGTCGACGCCATAGATTTGAAAGAGGGAAGTAAACATTAACATACACATGTCAGGTTTGATTTATCCTCTGAGACATTTTAACTACAGGGATTTTTAACATGTTACACAAGTTAATAAGGAAACTATGACACAGAGTGAGGTTTATCTTTCAAGGCCTCACTCTAAAATCTGTTGGATTCATTTGTAAATGATTGTTGCATTTGTATCTAAGAGTTAGATTTTATGGTTTCATGTTGGTTCATCTCTAACAACACTTTAACAACACTAACATCATTCTAGTTAGATATTAAACATGACAAATATTACATTTTAACAACCTCAGAGATCAGAATGGACACCTCGAAGTGCAACATTGCCGATCAATGTGCAGTCAAATTTGATTTCTCTTCCGTCAATAATTGCGAGGATGTGCTGTGAACCCAAAATAGATCATCAACTCATCCATGGAACAGGTTTTGTCTCTTTTTATTTACACAGAGTCAAACACGTTCTTTAAAGGCATGCATGGACATTTTGAAAAGAAGAGGTGACGGGAGGCCTTTAAATATGTTTTGACTCCCAACAGGAGCATATTCATGTATGTATTTTGGCTCCCAGTGCAGTTAATCGCGTTTTACCCAGCCCAAATGAACAATTAATGTGGGTCACCAACAAGGAGGGCACTTTAAAATGTGTTTTGGATCCCCAAGATGGCACTGTAGTACATATTTTGGCTCCCAAGAGGGCTTTTAGTCCATTAATTGGCTCCCAAGAAGGCACTTAAGCACACGTTTTGGCTCCCATGTTTTGGTTCACCAACTGGAAGACTACTATAGAATATATTTTGGCTCCTGTCATGTTTTGGCTCCATAGAGGACATTTTAGTGTGTGTTTTGGTGCTGAAAAGGGCTTTTCCGCACATGTTTTGGCTCTTGATCAGGAACTGTTGCATATTTTGGCTCCCAAGGAGTTTCTTTGGAAGAAGAATGGCACAAAGGAGGCTCCTTTAGTGCAAGTTTTGGCTCCCAAGAAAGCACTTAAGCACATGTAATAGCTCTTGAAGAGTATTTTAGTGTATTTTGGCTCCCAAGAAGACACTACAGCACATTTTGGCTTCCATGACGGCTTGTCAAAAGGCAGATTGGTGCGCCCATTAGGGCTCATGAAAATGTATTTTGGCTCCCATGAACACAACACAAGTCTGGCTCCAAGGACCACACTTTAGGGTGTGTTGACGTTTGTTTTGGGCTGTTTTAGGCACAACTTTGTGTTTCGAAGAGGATCTTCCCATGTCTGATTTTATGGCATCAAACAATTGCGTACAAGTGAATATGGACATACCTTTGCAAATCTTGCCCCAGGTTTTGCGACTGGTCCTCCGTAAGCACCTCGTACATGTCATTTTCCTCCAGTTGCCGTTTGGAGCCGATGCGGAATAAAGGGTTGAGCCACCTGAGGGAGACAGTCGGTCACACGATGGCCATAAAATACAGTTATAGCCCACACACTTGATAAGCGACTTATCTTTTTATACAGAATAACGATGCACTGCTGCTCTTCGGACTGAAATAACAACCATTTAATATCAAGTTTACTACTTATGAATAAGGCTGATATTAATGTTTACTTAGAGGATACTAAAAATGTATGTTTGTATGGCCACTTTGGGCTTCCGTACTTTTTCTTAACGGTACCAGAACACAACGTGTGTTTGGTACAGAGATGGCACACGTGTCCAATTTAGCCTTAAGTAACCAAAGCAGATGATTCAACAGGAAACTGTCATTACATAAACACCCTGGGAAGACTTCCAGACAGTTTTCTGCTGTTTTTTCTTGTTTGTTCACTTGAAAACAAGAAATACAACTACTGTGCAGTAGCAGTGAGACCTTGTCCAAACATAGAAACACTTTCATAATAACACCTCGTTGCTTCCTCACCTGCTCAATGTAATAAGTCATGGGACTATGAACGAACATACTGTACATATATTCAAATCCCCCACGGAAGGATACCTCAGCTTCACTTAACGTGAACTTTTATCGACTTACCAGAAAAAGATCTTGGATAAAAAGCTCGCCGTCGCTGCCGGGTTGGTCCTGGCAGCCTTAGTGACTTCCCCCATGGCAGCCCCGCACTCACACCGCACTTCTTCTCAACTTCACCCCCCTCTTCCTCACACTGCTCCTCCGGGCTATCTGGCCTGTCTCCGGGGTTCACGCATGTTTCATGGAGGTCGGGATCCCCTTAGGTGTGTTACGTCGTCCGTAAAGCGCATGAGCTAACAGCACCGTAAGACATCAAAGAAAGCACCTCCGCGTGTCCCGCCTCTAACCGCTTCTGATTGGCTGAGAACTCCACTCGCCTCCTGCTATTGGTTCTGCTGTGTACTCTGCCTTTACGGGATTGGCTGAGAATCAAAAGAGGGCGGCACTTTGCTCCACTGCATAAAGTAATTATTGTTATAAACACTTTGATTTATTTGATGAAATTACATCACTGTGGCTGAATTTGCATCCAGAATTTAGCTGAAACTGGGTTATAAATCACTGTTAACATCCTGTAAAGCGCTCTGAATAGGAACAATGGTTATAAACACACAATAAAGCCCACTTTATATCAAGAAAAAAGAAAAAAAAGTAAAAATGTGAGAAATGTCCACTTTGGATAACGAACCAAGAAGACACAAATACAGGGAGTTATGACAAAACTGTAAGAATTTTTAGCTTGTAATTCAACCGATAAAAATCAACATTGATATACAAGTGTTTATGCCACATTCACCCATCTAGTCCAGAAAAATGTCTTATTTTAAGACATTTATAGACAAAAATGATGTTTGGGTTGCCTTTAACAAGTCAAAAAAATCTGCAAATGAGAAAAGAAATATTTGCTAGTCAAGTTTCTTGAAATTAGGAAAATATCCCAAGATATGAAACTTTTTTTCTTACCACACTGGCAGATATTTTTGGCTTGTTACAAGCAACTGGACTGGTGAATGTTGCTCATATTCAGTCAGAGAAGATATTTTTACTAAAAACTCTGTTTGTCTTGGCTTCTTTGGCGCCATTTTTTAAAATAAGACAATAACTTGCTTGGATTTCAGTTTGTAGTGTATTTTGGTTATTAAAGTATGAGATTTTTTTCTAAGATTTTACATACTGGATCATTTTAGGGTCACTTATTTGTACATAAAATGCAGGGACGAAACCAAGAAACTACTTTTTCCATGAGTCTCCACTGAACTTGTCAGAGTTACTCAGCATTTTTCCTCTGACCCCCTTTCTGTCTGTCTGCCCCCCTCCCCCTTCAACATGGCTAACTATCTCATGACGGTAAAATGTGTCACTTTCGATAAAGGGAAGCTAATGATTGTGTTTCGACATGGATGAACCGACTTGAGCAACTCAGGAAAGCAGTTTCCTGATTGTGATTTTTCCTTTTTGGAGGAAATAACGGCACGAAATTTCCCATCAAGCTGCTTTGTATTTCTCTCCACGGCCTTCAGATCCCAAACACACACACACACAGAAAAGGGAGACACGTGACGCACACACACACAGGATATCCTATAAATAAAGAGCAGGCTGTAGATAACATTCACCCCATGATAAAGTGCAGGTGTTTCCTGCTCTGAGAGAAAGTCAAGAGACGCCCCCCTCCCCTCCGCACCACACCGCCTTCAGGCTTCTTCTGTTAACTTTAAAGAAATGTCATCACGTGCAGCAAAAGTAAACTATTACCCTTACACTGACAGTGCACAGTGATAACAGAACTGAGCGTCACCTGACCCTGACACCTCACGCTTAATCCGCCTGTTGATGTTTAGCGAACAGGAAAGAGAACCAGAGGAGAGAAACCAGCAGGCGGTTATTAAAAGCACCTGAACTGGGCCCAAAAACATTTATTTGCGTAGGAACAACAATCCGTTCCCATGCTGCCCCAGCTGAGTGATAGCCCTGTTTTTTCTTCAATGAAAACAAAGTGAGAAATACTCACTTTATCTGATTGTAATTACAGTTTTACAAGCCCCAGGGTCGCTGCGTTGTTTGGTTAACATAAAGAGACGCAGCAGTGTGAAAACAGCAAATTCAAGTGGCTTGGCTGTGTTTGTCAGCTCAAAGATGCCGTCGATTGACTGATAACAACCTGTTCCCACCTCGTTTCTTTCATTAGCAGGTGTACAGGATTAAGTCCAGGCTCCCCCGAGGCTGCTGAGCAACGGCGGCCTTGGAAACAGCGTGGAGCTAGCACCCTCTCGTTGTCACTTACAGATATTTGGGATTTTTTTTGCTGAAGGGCCGACCATACCTGTGAGGAAGGGGTGTTTGAGTTGAAACAATCCTTCTTTCTTTACAAGCTAATTCATATTATACAATCAAAGCAGCAGAGCCAACCACCAGTGGTGCTTTAAATTGAAAACAGTTCTCCAATAAGGCATTTATCACGATCCCCCACTGACTCATCCTCTGTCCATAAGAGTCAAAGTTCAGTCTAAAGACAACACAACTAAGCTTCCTTTGGACAAGCCTGGACATGAAGTGGTGCAAATCCATCCACACAGCCAAAAAGGTTTTGTTACTCTAACCTCCTGGGCTTGCTTCTGTTAATCTCAGTGTTACCGAAAATTACGGTAATACATGAAATCATGTCACCCAATAGCCACTCAGGTTACGTCAGCTTAATCAAGGAAACACAGTGTTATAACATCAAAATGAGCCACAGCACAGAACATGGACATGACAGGACATGACAAACCTGGGTTCAATCGTGTTTATGTGCACAAACAGGGCGCTATCACATATGATAAGATACCTGACAATGCAAATTAGAGTGAGCAGCTCAGTTTGAAGAAGAAATAAAGTGATGCTGAAAAGAAAATAAGGAAGATAACATGTCATGTGAGGCTGCTGAGTCACACACGCTTCGATTCTAAAGGCAGGTTATGAAACTTTTCGACCTGTGTCCACTTTGGCCACAAGGGATGACTCATTGAAAATTCCAACCACTTCCTCTTTTACGCCACTTGATGGAGCCGTTGCATTCAAAGAGCAGTCTATGCCTCAATCTCTCAGTCAATCAATCTTTATTTTGATAGTGCAAAATCATTACAGGTGATGATCGCTGCTTTATATCATAAAAGTACTTGCTAAATATATGTGAATATATTGGAAACAGCTTCATAAAAATGTAAGTAAGTCATAATTTGGCTGAAATAGACTCTGAAAAACAAACCTCAACTTCCTCATCTTGTATTTCGTCCCTGTCAGAGACTTTTCAGATCCTTTCAATTAGAGACTTCCTCCTCCTGCAGATCTCCTTGCAGACCCCATGCACACAGCGCGGAGTGATGACTCCCGTGTGTGTGTGTGTGGACCTCTGCACCCTCCCACCCACTACCACACACACACACAAAACACAACATACAACAACCTATTGTGCCCTCCAAGGAGAAAGCATGATGCTTGAGCGAGCAGGCGACTCACCTGGTCCGGGGGCCGACGCACTCGCCTCCGTCACTCCTGGAGGCAACATCCACAGGTTCGGACCTCTACATCGAAGGGAATTATGGGGAACATGGCAACAGAGATCGTTGCTTTCCTCCTCAGTGTTTCAGGTTGGATTTTAGTGTCGTCTACATTGCCTACTGACTACTGGAAGGTGTCCTCTGTAGACGGGACGGTCATCACCACCGCAACGTTCTGGTCCAATCTCTGGAAAACATGCGTGACTGATTCAACAGGGGTGTCCAATTGCAAAGATTTCCCTTCCATGCTGGCTCTGGATGGTGAGTTTGAGAAGGAAAAGAGAAAGCAGACAGTCTCATTGAGCTTTCACATTTCAGAAATTTTAACTTGTGTGGGTCGGACCTGGAAAGTAACTTGTCAAAACCGCAGCCTACATCCAGGTGTGCCGCGGTCTCATGATCGCCTCGGTTTGTCTCGGCTTCTTTGGTGCCATTCTCGCTTTGGTGGGGATGAAATGCACCAAAATCGGCGGCTCGGACACCACCAAGGCTCGCCTGACTGTCTTCTCTGGAGTCCACTTCATCCTCAGCGGTAAAAGCAACCTTACTTAGAGTTTCTGGATTTGGACTTAATTGGTGTTAAACTGAGTTACATAACCACCTCTAGACTTTGATTCCAGTTAATCTGGAGGTCTAGTAATTGGCTGAGTGGAATATTTCTCTCTGCAGGCTTGTGCTGCATGACTGCGTGCTCCATATACGCGCACAGGATCACCACGGACTTCTTCGACCCCCTTTTTGTCGCTCAGAAGTAGGTAAGAAAAGAGCCTCGTTCATCTTCAGGGTTAGAACTTCATCCTGACTTCCTCTTTCTTCAATTCCCAGGTTCGAGCTTGGAGCGGCTCTCTTCATCGGCTGGGCCGGATCTGTGCTGTGCATCCTGGGAGGGTTTGTCTTCTGCCTCTCCTTGTCCGAAGGCTTCAGCATGAGGCGAGTGGAGTTCATAAATCTTTCAACAGAAACAAGGGCTTAAGGTTGCTCCAATCCAGAAATGCAGACCTGAATAATGACTGAGTTTAAAACAGCTGCTAATCTCTCTCAACATCTTGTCTCATAACCCACGAGACAAATTGTGCGATCATTATTTTGATTTTGAAGCCGTCAGCTGAATGTTACCTTTGCTACAGTCGAAGGAATGTCACCTTGACTGAGAAGGCATGAACGCTTGGAGATTTTCATAAAGGCATTAAATTGGTATCTATCTCCTTTTTTGTTTTTTTTTTAGATCTGGATACTCCTACAGAGGACATGCACCTTTTGGGACGGCAAGCCACAAGCTCAGCAAGGCCGCAAACAGCCTCCACAAGGAGCAAGCCGAGCCTTCAAGGCAGTTTGGGCGAAATGCTTATGTCTAAATTTTTTATTCTTTTGTTTTAGTGGAATTCATCCTGTATAGTTTACTGTTATTAAAACAAAACAAAATTCACATTTCTTGACTTCTTCATTGAAAAGACAATGCTGATTTTATCCCAGTGTCCTCATGGCCTAAATCAATAGTGTCCAGTTTAATGTCTTTCCAGGAAAATTTAAAAGTATGACTAAGGCTATAGGTGTCAAACTCTGGCCTGTGGGCTAAGGAAATTAGTTTAAAAGAGTGACAACATAGTATGACATAAGGTCTAAATCATATGTCTTAGTTGTGACACTTGACATTTATTTTTTATAGTTGTATTGTATTCTGGTTGTCTTTGTGTTGTATAGTTTTTAAAAAAAATTGTATTAAGAATAAAAAATGAAGCCATAGTTGACCCATGTGGTCATTTCTGTCAGTAACCAGCCTCAAGGAGCTGTTTTTCTTTCCTTTCAACCAGGAAATTTGATTTGGCACAAACCTCTCGGGTCACCTTCAACAAGCCTGGCTGCTACTTTGTGCTGTTTTATAATAATAATAAGTATGTTTCTGTCGCTTTAAGAGAATACAGCACAGCTTAAACCTAAAGTTGCATGAGTTTAAATATCTGGAAGCTAAAAAAGAGGCCCATGGGAGGTTACCCCTGAGGGTCACAGGGCCAAATCTGACCCCAGGTATGACTCTGCAGAGCAGGAGGCCCGACCGGAGGTTTCCCCTCCTATCAGCCATCAGTCTCCACCTCTGTATTATTATCAATAGGCACCCCAGGCTATGTTACGCAAAACCTCCTGGCCCTAGGTTTGCTACCTGAACCAGCTGGCTGCATCCGTAACCAAGCATCTGGTGTCCTGGACTTTAAGATATCTTTATGGTTTTATTGTGCTGTGTTTATTTTCTCCTGGGAGGAAGCTGTAAAGCAAATAGCAAAAAGCAAGTGTGCCATGAAGCCACCAGATGGCAGTGTTTTCAAACAATAATAGAATTAAATCTGTGCAATTTTCTAACTGGTCTTAAGATGTTGATCAGGTGTGTTTCTAAGCTGCTCATCGTGTGTATGAAAAGCTGAACATTCCTGAGCCATCTAATCAAAGCTTATTAAATCCTCCAAATAAAGTAAGACTCCCCCCAGCACTCCACCTTTTCCAATTTCTCCCTCCCACTGCCAATAACTGAGTCATAAGCCGAGAGGTCAAAAGAGAAACAAAGAGCCGCTCTGACGTCCCTGACCGACATTCATCGCCCCCCCCTCGTTCTCATTAACCCAGATTTAACTCCGGTTATAACGGCGCAAAGATGTTACGGTGTAATTATAAAACCCAAAGTAAAGGCAGTGGAAAATTACAATGCTCCTGTCACGTTTCACAAAACAGTTAGAGGTCTCTGATGCAGTGGTGTGCACAGAGGGGGGCACGGGGGCTGGTCTACCCCTCTTGCTGCATCTTTAGAGACAAAATGCATTGTATGTGTATTTAATTTTCTTTTGCCTCTTTCCTTTAAAGTGTCTGTACATGCCATTGCCCAGGACTCAGCTGAATTAAACCCAAATCTATTTAAAGGCACTTTTTTGTTGACAGCTTGATGCTTATCTTTACTTTTTAAACCAAACAGGGACAAGCTGTTTCTCCGGTAACCAGAGATGAATGCTGAGGTGAGCAGATCCAGCAGTGACTCATGGGAACCTGAGCGACTGTTGACTCTCACCATCATCAAAAACAACAACACAGCCTTTATTTGCACTCACCCTCTGCTGTCCAGGATCCAGACTCAAACATCTTGTGGATTTCAGACGAAAAGTTGACTCCAGCGTTGCAGGGCTGCTCACAGAAAGAGATGAAGATCCGCGTGGTGCAGATTTGGGGTTTCCTCATGACCGTTTTCGGTTGGATTTTCATCGCTTGCACTATGGCCATGGAGGGCTGGAAGATCACCTCCATCGGGGGCATGGGCGGCTCGTCCATCATCAAAGTGGCGTGGTACTGGTCCAGCTTGTGGAGGAGCTGCTTCACGGACTCGACCGCTGTCAGCAACTGCTATGACTTTCCCGTTCTGTGGTCTGTTGAGGGTAAGGGATACATTTCCCACTTTGATTTCTACGTCCGAGCTCATTACACTTCAATTTTAAGTCTCTGTGTGACTTTAGGCTCCATCCAGATTGTTCGAGGCCTCCTAATGGGGGGGCTTTCCCTTGGCATGCTGGGGTTTGTGCTCAGCCTGTTGGGGATGGAGTGCACCTACATCGGGGGGAAAGATTCATCGAAGCACAAGAAGATTTTTGCTGGTGGATGGTGTCATATTATCGCTGGTGAGGCTTGTTTGAGTTGTTAAAAATCGCCTCATGTAGCTGTTATAATAAAATATCTCATATCTCAGGGACGCTCTCGACGTCTGGGTACGCCGTTTACGCACAATACGTCTCTGTGGAGTACTTCAACCCTGAATTTGATGGACTCAAGTAAGTAAAAAAGCTAAAAAGTCAATGTTGGATTTGTTTCTGCTTGCTTGAGTCTTAGTTTTTCCTTTTTAATTTCAGGTATGATCTTGGTACCCCGATCTTTCTTGGTTGGGTGGGCTCGGCGTTTCACGTGGCTGGGGGTTTCTTCCATCTGTGGTCTGTTTGCACGCCGCTCTGTGGAGGGGAAGTCACGTGAGTATAACTTGCTTCACATCTTTTGATGTTTTTAAGTTTAATATCAAAAACAACAAATTTTTTGTATCCTACAGAGTCATCGCCATCCCACCGCAACCGGACCCCGAGCAAAACAAGTCCACCACGGCCCTATCCACAGTCTCCGGAATCACCTCGAAGACAAAGATGTCATCTGTGTCTGAAATATCATCCCGCTCCGAGCGCTCAGATGTGTCAGACATTTCCTCCAGAACGAGCGGCTCATCCAGATCTGGACGCAGCACGAAGACAAAGGGGTCGACGAAGACTGGGCGAACCAGCGCAAGATCCGCGGGGTCGGGGTCAGAGTCAGGTCGCTCTTCCAGGTCAAGCGTGTCGACTTTATCAGGGAGTTCAAGGGGAAGTGGGAGCAGCCGAACGGTGTCGTCGTTGTCGGGAAGGAGTGAAACGACGCCGTTTTTGAAGAACTCGTACATTTGAATGAAACTGCTCCTTAATGTGAATGTGACATTTATTGTGTTTTTATTTTTGCACTTTTCCTCTTCGAACTGTGTCTCCAAGAATCAAATAAACCTCACCCCGTCTGGTTGACTGTAAACAAAGTCTGCTTCTCTGTTATTCAAACCCTCACATCCTCACTGGAGCAGCCGCTTTCAGACGACTGCGGTTCCACACATGAATCCACTTCTCCGCGTTGTTGCGGCTCTTTTTACACAGCACAAAAGAGTTAAATACATTTTTACAGCCCTCATTAGCGGATTAGTGGTTAGCTAAGGATGTGGAGAAGACATGCTCAGATCCTGGGTTTGCTGCTTTGTACTCTAGGCTGGGGCATTGTGGGATGTACCCTTGCGATGGACCACTGGAGGTAAGTCGAAGAGAAGTTGAAGAATTTGCCTTGTGAGATGAAATAATGTGTTCAATTGGTGCAATTCACCCCCTGGAGGGTGGCCCAGGTGGGAGGTCAAGGCGGCTCCTCTGTAGTAGCCACAGGCTGGTTCTGGTCCGACCTATGGAAGGACTGCTACGAGGACTCCACTGCTGTGGTGAACTGCGTGGACTTTGGGGTTCAGTGGACGGTCAAATGTGAGCACAGAGATTAAAAAAACCCACCACATTAAGCTGATAAAATCACCAAGTGGTGTGTTTTTCACCGCCTCCAGCTCACATCCAGGCAATCAGGGGGCTCCTCCTGATTGGTCTGCTCTTCGGCACGCTGGCGACGGTGCTCACGTTTTTCGGGTTGGAGTGCACACGCCTTGGCGGGGATGAGAAAAGCAAGGATGGGATGTTGATAACCGCATCAGCTGTCCACTTGGTTGGCTGTGAGTATGACTTGCAACTTGCGACTGGTTCTTCTTGTTTTGTTTTTTTTCCTTTCATGCTCTTCTCCCGCATCCAGGTGCATCAGACCTGGCTGGGTATTGTTTATACACAAATAAAGTGGTGGAAGCGTTTTTACACGCCAAAGCAGACCCATCCAAACTAAGGTACCCACAAATTAACGCTAGTTTCAACAAAAGGACCCTTGCTTGAGCTTTGTGTCCCCACCCTACAGATATGAACCAGGACCCCCCCTTTACCTCGGCATGGCTGCGAGTTTCCTGATTGCACTTGGATGCACACTTTACTTCACCACTTCCTGCAGAGTTAACCACCCAGACAGGTTTGTTACTGCTCATCTTAACAACTTATAAGTGGTTTATTTAAATAAATACTGACGTGACTGTTTCTCCGCAGGGAGTATCTGAAGAAACCCTTCCTGTCTGAGGATGGAGGCGCAAAATATGTCTCCAGAAGATATCCACACATCTCTTCCTACAGTGTAGTGACTGTGTAGCCCTCAAGACTTGTCAATTTTATGTTTGTTTTTTTTTTGCTGTAACTTTGGGATTCAAGCAAGAATCACACACATCAAAAACGTCCAAATTTTCAAAACAAAAGCCTGTTCAATAAGCTCTGTATGCACAATAAAAATGCAGTTTTCAAGTTGAATTTTCTTGTTTTTGTGTCAAATATTGATTTGCAAAAATAGTGTGATTGCAATTACTTTTCCCTTTATTAAAACTGCAATTTATAAGGTGGTTATTTTTGGTTTCCCTATCTTATGTGTTGTTAAACCAACACAGGCAATAAATCACTATTCTGTTTTTTTTTTAAAAATCTGGCATGTATATCAAGACATGAAAATGTGTCCATATTGTTCAGCCTCAAAAAGTAGAATATAATTTTAAAAAAGTTCAATAATTTTGGTTACTTATTTCAGAGAGTGAACTCATTTTTCAAGATTTATTTCTTGAAAAGTTGATGATTATGGTGAACAGATATTAAAACCCCAAATTCAGTATTTCCAGAAAGTCACAGTATTACACAAAATCAATATAAAAGGGATATTTTAAATAGAGCTGTCAGGCCTCTGGAAGGTTATATTACTACTGACCATTTTCCAAGTTTTCTCTCAGTTTTCAACCCTTTACACCCATTATTGCAATGCAGGCCCCCTCTAGTTTTTATTAATACTTCTTTCTGTTTTAGCCACTTGTTGTCACATAGATTGCTACTCTTGCAAAGGTAGTTTTCAACAATTAGGGGCATTGGTTGAACAGGGTTGAGCATAAAACATCTACTGCAAAAATTTAATCTAGTATTCTGTCACATTTTTATAAATACAGGAAAATTAAAAATGTTGATTTTGTCAGAAATGTGGTGGGGAATGAAAAAAACATCGATTGCGCAACAAGGCAGGTGATAGGGTTTCCTTGGAACAGGACATCATCCCTAAACACAAAAGATGCTTACCTGGTGAAACCATCTTCGAGATAAGATGTGGCTCATCCATACACTCAGAGAACGCTCAGTTTCCCACAACTCATTCAGATCAAGAGTACGTCTCAAATAGGCCTCACCATGAAGTACAGGACGGTGGTGATGTACATGGAGATCGGTTGTTTTGTGTCATGTCTCTGTGGATGGATCCTAGTGTGCTCCACTCTTCCAACGGAGTACTGGACCTTCTCTGAAGTGGGGAGCATCGTACTTACTACCTCCAACTACTACTCCAACCTGTGGAGGGACTGTATCTCTGACACCACAGGGGTGTCTGACTGCAAGGATTACCCCTCCATGCTGGCACTGCCTGGTAGGAAACCTGAGAAACACAATTGTATGGTACAAGATGAAAAAATTGATTGTTCCTTAAACAGTTGGCTTGATTTGTGCAACGTACCTCCTTTGTTTTAGCGTTCCTTCACGCCTGTAGAGCACTCGCCGTCTCCTCGGTCATCACAGGCTTCTTCGGAGGCGTCCTCACCCTCATAGGGATGAAATGCACTAAAATAGGCGGCTCAGAGCTCGCCAATGCTAGGGTGACCTTCGCCGGTGCTGTCACCTACCTAGTGTCAGGTAAAAGCACGTTTCAATAACAGCGTCAAACTTCTTGAATCTTCTCCAGTCTTCATGGATTTCTCACTGTTAGGATTCTGTGGGATGATCACGTACTCCTGGTGGGCGAATAAAGTCGTGTCAGAATTCTTGGATCCAACTTTCAGATCTCAGAAGTGAGTATTTTGGAAAGCCTTGTAGATTTATTTACAGTAGATGCTGATGCTCATTTCTGTTCTACCTACCTACCTACTGCTCAGATTTGAAATTGGAGCTGCAGTTTTCGTCGGCTGGGGGGGCTCTGTTCTTCTCCTGTGTGGGGGCGCGGTGCTGAGTTATTTCTCTGGAAAAGAAGGCCTACCATTCAGGTACAATCACAGCTTTATTTCCTTATCTCTAACTTGAAATGACATTAGATAACATTTTTAATTGTGTCAACAGTTCGACAACAGTTCCTCGGAGACCGGCGACGTACGCCACCGCCCGAACCAGACGGACCTACATGCTGCCGGCGGCTTCCTCAAGAGTGACACTGGGGCCGCCGCTGTTCTACGAAGGCAGGAAGCTTAGCAGAGCGACAGGGGCAACAGGGGCAACAAGGAAGACTGGACGTACCTTTAGCAGAGACAGTTTTGTGTGAAAAAGTGACTCAAAAGACTTTGAAAATGTAGAACGTACTTTTTATACCTTTGAATGACTTTCTTTTGTACTGTCAACTACAGGCCTGGATTTTTTTTGTGCATAACTTTCATGCCATCCACAAAAAAACATTCCACCTTGACCACAGTGAATTCCCAACAGGAAGTTTAAAATTTGGGTCACATCTCAGATTGTGAGGATTTGTGGGGTAAATATTTAACCTATCAAATTAAACATGTGTATCCCAGACACATTGATGTAGAAAAGTTGTAAAAGAAATTTTTGTATTTTTTTGCCACCATGCAAACTTGTATAACTCTTATGTCTTTTTTTCAGCATTATTTTTTTAAATTATAAAATGTTATCACAGTCTTTGGTTGAAAAGTGCCTCTCTTTTGTCTTCTTGTACAAATTCTCTGCACCTGTACTTCCTCCAAATCACCACCAGATGGCATCAGAAGCAAACTATATTTTTCTAGCCACTCAGTCCATGTCATGATTCATGTTTTATGTCAAATACCAAACAGATGAAGGCGACACCGCTTGAAGTGTTGGTGAATGAAAAATATATTGTGTTGCAGAATTTCTGTAGTGTTCACATTGAAACTTTTATTGCTGGTTTAAATATTTGCTATACAAAATCACATCTCATTGTGTCATGTCAATGTATAAAGTTAATGCACAGAATTTCACCTGCTACATACAGTGTGGGGTATAAAAACACCAAAGTCTAAGGCAAGCAACAATTGGCACAAGGCATCTCTAGTATATTTATTCAATTTGTTTCCCTTTGTTAAGTATTGCTTTGAATGTTTAATAAAGTTCATAAAAAAAAAAAAAAACAGGTGTCCAGTTTGAGGTGATTGGGCTGATCAGCTGTAGCGCTTACTGACTTTATTGCTAATCTCCTCCGAGTCGCTGATGTCGCTAAGGGAGCACAGGCTGCCCTTCAGGGTGCTTCCTGTCCCGGCTTCCGTCAGACCTGCAAAGCGAGACATCGTCACTTTCACAATAAAATACCAAATACCAAATAATCACACAGGGAGGACGCTGACCTGATTTGGGTGCCTTCCCTGTCGACGTCCCCCAAACGCTGGTGCTAGATGAGTCTAAGCTCTTCCTGGTTGGTCCAGAGCCATGAGCTAGTTTGGAAACTTCCAAGTGATCTTCCAAAGAGGAGACCACCCATTCGCTGCTCTCTTCTAAATCTGTGTACTGTCACAACACAAGGGCATGTCATGTTAAATCATTCTGTGACAATCTCACGCACATTTGCGACCACAAGAGCAACCTCACCGTCAGATCCTGAACCTCGTCTTTCCTCTCCGGTAAAATGCTGACGCCCCCTATCGGCTTCTTGCCCCCTCTATCTGCGAACTGCTTCTCCATTTTTTTAGCCAGGTTGCTGATTTTGTTTTCTTGAGGAGAAAGAAACATCACAAATGAGCAAGAGTTCAGTGTTGCCAACTCCTCAGCAAGGAAAGTAGCTATTGGCTGTCCCAAAAGTCGCTAGATGACGCCATCACCTAATTTGCATAATCGGGCATTGGAATGTTATTGTAAGGAACGCTGTAGGAAAAAGGAATAATGTCCTGGAAGAGACAAAAGTGTATAATAAACGTCCTAAATGTTTAGAACTACAAATTACAAGTCAAGGTAGTTTTCAAGACTGCATATTGCTAGTGAATTTATTTCCCGAACCAGCCAACAGTGCAAGAGTTAAACTTAAAGTGTTGGATGGAATTGGAAGAAAGGTAGGAACCTTTTCCAAAGCTTTTCTTCTCCACGTTCCCGTTCTGATCCTTGTGACCTTGCAGTTGTCCTTGGTTGATCTCCTGCAGCTCGCTCACCTCCGACCAATCATCATCATCATCATCGCTCTCCACCTTTGTAACAACTGTTCTCGTCACCGTAACCGCTGACGACCTGCTCTGCTGGGCGACCGTTTGCCTCGGCCGAGCCTGGACTGGACCGGGTTTGCTCGATTTGATGTGGACCGTGTTGGCTTGACTTGCTTTGGGTTGCGGGGATTTTCTGCTGAGGAGTTTCTGAGGCTGCTCCTCCTCCACGTCAGAGTCCCGGTCCTCGGATTCCTCGTCAGAGCTGAACGGAGGCGTTCTACGGAAACAGGAAAGTAGGGTTAGCTTTTTGGACAAGGTGGAAGACAGAGTGTGGTTCTGTTTGTGCTTTCTTTACTTGGACGTGAAGCTCCTCAGAGCCAGTTTCGCATTAGGTGTCGACGTCTGAGGTTGTGCGGTCTTCGTCCTTGGTGCTGGCTGAGGCGTCTTGGGCTGCTTGACTGCCGATTGGACCTTTGTAGCTCTGGAAGGGAGGCTGCTTGACCGAGGGCGGATCTGAACCACTGGGATCACATGATGAGCAATGGGTTAACATGAACTTAACGGTGACCTCACAAGCTAAGAAGCTTTTGGATGACTCACCCTGAACTGATTGTCTGGATCGAGTTTGTGACTCAGGAGCAGGATCGCTGCCTCTCCTTCTAACGCCTAGCTTCTCCTCGACGGAGCTCACGATGTCCTCCCGTTGGCGCCAGAAGTCAGGTCTCTCCTTCGCGGACTTCTCTTGAGACTCATACACCTTTTCAAGAATGGAATTCAGCTCTCTTTGTTTCAAACCACTCTGATCCTGAAAGAGAGCGCAGGAAATTAATAAGACAAGGTTCAAATTTATCGGGGAACTCTTCCACTAAGAGTGTGACTTACTAGCTTGACTCCGAAGCCCTCGAGTTTCCGAATGAAAGCCTCTTCCATGTTCGGCCGCATGTCTTTGGTCATGGCGGGGGTCCTCTTCAGGGGGGCGGCGGCTACTCCTCTCTGCTTCTTCTCGGGAACGGGCTCAGGCTTCCGTTCCGAAACGCTCGAGTCTGCAAAAGCGGTCGCACCAATCAGAACTTCGAAAGACGACGAGGCCTGAACGATAACCATGCAAGTTTTCACAACAAGCTTCATGCTACAGGCTGAGTGGAATCGATGACTTCACAGAGAGGCAGGCAGAAGAGGAGAATGGCTACACATCACTCGCCAAAGATGAGAAAACAACATCACAGGCCAGGACTTGGTTTTCTACGAGCATCATGATGTTCATGCATTTCACGGAGAGCCGATACGGATCGTCAAAATCCCATATCGGCCAGTTTCTATATTTGAGATGATGACGTCAGCTTGAGTACAAGCCTGTTGCATGCAGGGAAGTGCAATCGAGCAGCTACCTCTGTCCTCTTCTGACAGCTCCTGTATAGGATCCAGCTTTAGAGCAGTGACTGCTTCCTCTAATTGGACAGCACATTAAGTCAAAAGTCATTTGACGTCAAGGAGTGGGAATAATGTAGTGACTGCACTGCTTATGCTATTAGCTTGTTGTAAAAAATATCAACCTGTCACGCAGGGGGGGGGGAGCACATGCTGGGCCTAATAGTACTTGTTCTCTCATAGCACAGCAGGCCAGTCAATCTAGCCCCCAAAAAATGAGCATTTATTGGGTTTTTTGAGGTTCAGATAGACTGGCCGACAAGGTTCCGCGGACTCACCGAGTACGACTCTCTTTGGTTTGGGCTCTGGAGCTGGTGCGGTGGCGATGACTGCAAAAGAAAAAAAAACACAGTCAATTAAGTCTCAGATTCAACTGAAACAAAGTAATTTTCTTGTGGTTTATTTTGAAAAGATAATGCAAAATCCATACCTGGTACTTCGACGACTTTGGTGGGTGGATTTGAGGAAATGTTCCTGATCTAATAGGTAAAAGAAATGACACCCTCATGTTAGAAAAATCTGTTATCACCTGTAGCTGAAACTTCTTTCTAGTTCTTCTTCTTTTAAGCCCTGGACAGATATGCACTATCATCATTTCACAGTGCAGCACACACTCTCGGCAAATACAGGAAATCCTGAACAAGCCCCGACCCTCCGCCCCGCGTTTCCTCCGCGTGACTCAGCGCTAACCTGCTCCCTCTGCGCTCTGATGGTCTGCTCCCTCTCCTGCAGCCGCCTGGTCATGTCCTGGAGCCGCCTGTTGGTGTCCTGCTGCAGCCGCTGGAACTGCTCCTGCTGCTCGGACACGGACGACTGCGTTTGGGTCAGCTCGTCCAACAACTGGAGGAAAAAAAAGAAGAATGGCTGATTCCTATTGCCAAAATAATCCAATTGCAATAAGTATTTCCCGTATTACAATTGTGATTGACTCTAACACATCTCAGGTTATAGAAGTTTTGCGATGAGATATCTCAAACAAAAGCTTACCTGGTTCTTCTCAGACTCGTGCTGAGCTTTTATCTCCTGCAGCCTTGTTTCCCACTTTTTATCCTGGAGGAGAATTTGCTCATTAGTTCCGAATCAGGTATTGTATCATTTGTTCACATGAATTCAAACACTGACCTGTTTCTTCATCTGGTGTTCCAGCTTCTGCATCGCGAGGATCTGCGTCTCTTTGTAGTTGTCTACATCTCTCTCTGGCTGTGAGTGAACGGGGCTCGCTGCTTTTTCCTGCCTCGCTGTGTGATTCTGATTCGCCTCCTGTGAATAAAAGCACACGGTTAGAAAAACTTGACCGTGAAAGGATCTTTGCAGATTCCATTTTCACATGCGTATACATTTAAAGCCTGGATGTTGCGGCTGTAGAGGAACTCCATCTCTTTGCGCATGCCGTCCCTGCTGTCTTCGATCTTCCGGTCCATGCGCGCCATCTCCTCGGCCTTGAAGCGGTCCAGCTCTCTCAGGAGGTCTTTCTGCAGCGACTGCTGCTCCATCTCCTGGAATCCCAACATAAAAAAAAAATTGGACCCTGAAGAAGATCAGAAAACTCAGGAGCAGCTTCGGTTCCACTCCTACCTGAGCTGCTTTGGCTTGCAACGTCTGCTGCTGCTGCACAATCTGCTCCTTCAGGGTGCTGATCTCCAGCTTCAGGCTCTCGATTTGAGATTTCTTCTCGCCCTCAGACTGCAGCTCTAAAAGGAGAAGTAGCAAGGACACGAAAATAGGCTCCAAGTCCCAAAATATCGACTTCAAATATACCTCAAACCTGTCGCTGTCTGCAATCAAACTGATTCTCTCTCTGCCTCTCTGTCTGTCCCTCTCTGACCGGCACACTTACGGTTCTCGTACTCCTCTGGGTGGCGGCGTTGCATGTGATTCTGCAGGAAGGAGGAATTGAGGAAGGATTTATCACACTCTGGACACTGGAATAAACAAAGAAATAAAAGCGTGAAGACGTCAGAGAGGAAGCAGTAGAGCTTTACAGTGCGTATGCGTCAACCACGGCTCCTGTTTCTATTCCAACCTTTTGTACTAAATAACTTTTTTTTAATGTTTATCGATCTATTTTATTCCATTAACGTGTATACCACACACTTTAGAGATAAAAAGTTATTAAAGAATATTTTGTCACTCAATGGGCATGGCCACGGTTAGGTCTCCCATCTACTTCAATTCAGACACTTGTATTCTTGACACATTCTAATCTACAATGTTGAATGAGGACCATAATACAAATTGACCCAAATTAATTTTGTACTTATCATTCATACTATTGCTAATAGCATGGCCCCTACCCCATTTATTTTCTTATTTCTGGCGTGGTAGTAAGACCTATGGTTAATAAGGCTGTTTCATTTTGAATGGAAGCATCCTCTGATTTCAAATGAGTGTTTCCAAATAGACAGAGAGCGGAAGTGATGCTGATTCGTCATCACACTTTCACTCTGTAACAGACAAAACACATTCTGCTTCTGCTCTGCACACACATCACACGCGCCATTGAACCATGCAGGGACTTCATTCATTGTTAAACCTGCTGCTACTGATATCACATCACAGGGGGAAGTTTACAACCTGGATTTAAATGAAGCGGTAATGTAGACTTTGGCCGTCAAATGTCCCTTGAAGCTGCAAGACGCTTGCGTCTTCTATCAATAATTGAGCCGCTTCTGTTAGCTGAGCTTGCCGTGCACACCTAGCAACCACATGCTGTCAAGACACACTACAGCTGTTGCCTTGGAAACTGTGCAGCCAGGTCAAATGCAGGAGGCTCGCCATAAATAGTTTCAAATTTGAGGTCCAAACATCATTTTGAAGGGGATAGTCCAACGCTTGACTTGATGTAATTTGATACAAGGTGGTGCTTTTGAGCCCGGGGGAAGTGGGAGTCATCTTGATCAGAGTGTTTGTCACCCTTTTGTAATCAGATTACAAAAAAAACTAACTGCTGCTAAACGACACCATCTGTTCCGGCGCTCTAAGTCCTGCTCTAAAAAATAAAGCTCATTACAGCCAAAAATAAGGCAGCTGTAGTGCTTTTGGAGTGTGAGATGTTTCACCGGCACAAAAGATGAAGCTGTGAATGGATGTGGGGAACAATGACAGAGAAAGGGGCCCCAAGGAGGGGGAGGATGATGAAGCCAGCGAGCTAGAATTTAAATTCTAACCCCCCAGGGAGCGAGCGTTTAGCATGTCAGCACTACCTTGTGGCTGCTGATGAGCCTAGGTGCGAGTAGCGACTGCTGCGTGCGTATGAGCTTCTTCCTCTGCTTGAGCTCGGCGGTCAGCTCCTTCACCTTCTCCTCCTGCTTCTTCTGCTGAGCCAGCAGCTGCTTGCGCTCGCCGCCGGCCGCCGCCAGCCTCTCCTCCGCCGCCCGCAAGCTGAGGGTGAGAAACTCCTGGCAGTGAAGGAGCCACTCCACCGTGAGCTGAGCCAGGCGCAGGAGCTTGACGAGCGCCGGGTCCACAGGGCTCTGGCAACGCTGGCATCTCTCGCCCTCGAGGGTGCAGAAGGTGACAGTGCCGACGTGGTCCTGCAGGGCTTCCACGTCCAGCTGGCTCACGACGAGGTCGACATCCACGGCGTTGATGCGCCGCCAGTCCACGCTCCCCCTGCGAGGACGGAACTTGAACGGGAGTATTGTGGAAGCGCCGCTGGATGGTGTCATGCCTGGCGTCGGCGCCGGGTGTCCGTTTGTTGAATGCTGACTCAGCGGGGAATTCAGGAGGGACGGGATCCCTGCTGACGAGTGGGTCCCTTGGGTGTCAGCTGTGTAGGGGTAATAGACGCCGTCATGGAATGGCTGAAAACAAGAGAAACCCTCATTTGAAACACAAGCAGACAAATAAAACCCAATATGTCTAACATCTTTTAGCATTAGCAGGAAGATTCCACGACTGCAGAGTCTCCATCTACCTAAAACGCTGCTGTCCTGACGCAGCCGTGCTCTCCTTACCATCTTCGACCCTTTTTTGCTTTACAGGAGAGAAAAAAATCCAAGCCCCCTTGTTGCCTCTCTCTGGTTCCGCCCCCCTCTCAGCGCAGCTCACCGCGACAACACCAGGGGCTTTGCGTCCGCGGCGTTACCATGGAGACAGAGACGAACCTCCCTGGAGAGAGACGTGTTATCAAAACAGAGCAAAGCAGTGTGGATAAACTGTGCCCTCACTCTCGGGGCAAGAGAAAAAAAAAACCTCAACATCAGCTTTTAATAACATTTTTAAGAGTTTAAATTCACGTTAAAACCTTAGTGACTCACCTGTGAGTGCGCACGCGGCGTTTGTAGTCCTTCTCAACGGTTGCTGCGCGAACTGTAAATACCGCTAATCTCCTCAGCGTCACGATCCCCTTGTTTGACCTCAACCAAAACAAAAACACACGTTTCAACATGTCCTGACATCATAAAAAAATCATTTCTCCTCACTGAAACAGCACAGAACTCTACTTTTTCTCCTAAACTGTATAACTATGGCGGCCCATGTACGACAAACTTCAAACTAACGGACACATTCTTCTTGTTCTTAAAGTAACCGTTAAAAGCAAGACATAAACAATTTAAATCGCCCTCTTAAATAGCAGAAAATTTATACATTTGGTCAGATTTCATTTTGAGCTGCATTTATGTGTTGAAAAAACTTACTCAGGGATGGTTTTTGTGTTTTTCAAGGCGTGGAGAAAAGTTTTCTTTCGATGGTACCCCAGGCGATTTGAGGGTGACGTAGGAGCTGGTCTCCACATTCCTTAATCCCTACGAAGGGGGAGTGAAGTGACGTCAAGTGAACTGAATTCTAAAAAAGACATTTCCGAGAGTTCTTTCAAAATAAAACGATAATGCTATGAGAAAGGATTTGTTAGATTTCCTAAAATTTAGACGGACATCTCTACAGAATAAATTCAGTATTTCTTCAGACTACAGATTAGGTTACTATCAAAGTGTCTGTAAGGCATAAACTTGTGTCTTCTGTTTGTTTTAATGTTCTTGATGTGAGCTCAATCTTCTTTTAACTCTGGTGAAATGTCTTATTTCAAGTTATTTATATAAAAAAGAGGTCTGAATTCATTGAAACATGTTTAAAAAATCTGCCAAATGGGATGAGAAAACAGTACATCTTTCAAGTATCAAGAAACTTTTTGTGTTTTCCAGTTTTTTTACTTACAACAGGAATTTTAGACCTCGATTTTGCATTTAAAAAATTGAAGTAAGACTATTAAAAACTGATATGGTGAATGAGGCTCAAATCAAGAGAAATGAGACAGTTTTTACGACAATAAAAGACATAAAGACTTGCAGTTCAGTTTTAGCAGTATGTGTGTGTTGATTCGGTCATGCAGCTTAGTTAAAATTATTTAGAGGACAGAAGGTTTATTTATACACATGAACCTTAAAGCTGTGCAGAATGATTGAAATAATAGGGCCGGTTACGTTTCAACGACCGGTCTTTTATTTTGAAACCCGGATCTCGTTTCACGCTGCAGCGGTCCATAATTTTTTTTTTTTTTTTTTTTTTAACTTAAAAAAGGGAGCCCACTTGAAAAGCAGGGGTTTACTGCTTCGATACGTTATAAGTAGAGGAGAATTGCTTGACTGCGGACTTTAAACTACTTGATAAAGTTAAATGCAAAATATTTTCAACAAAACGTCTCAAAGGATGCACGCGGAGATTGTGAAAAAATTATCTTAGAGCTCCATCTAGTGGTTGACATGTCGCATTATTTTCTTGAAACAACAGGACGCATAATATCGAGACTTTTGTCCCAAATAAATAGTCTGTTTGATACAATTGACAATACTTACATTCTTTAAAAAAAGAGAAGAAACTCATTTGTTTTTTTAACAATTAGTTTCATTGTCAAAGTATTGTGAATAAGTCTTTTACCACATCAGGTTGCGCATTTTGCATTCAACAATTTGTGTAATTATGACTTTTTCTGACCTCCTGTGGACAAAAAAATATTCTTTCAAAAGCCTAAAAACATAAATACATTTGGGAGGGTGGTTGCAGTATACTTTTTGACAACAAGAGGGCAGAAAAACTCAGCATTTCTACTCCTGATAAAGGGTGCAAGTTATACACATTTAATTCAACCTGTTCATATGACATGACAGAGTGACGTAACTCATATGTTTGGCTCTTTGGTAGAAGTTAAGGGTTCAATTTTTGTCAGAACTTGAAGCTGAGTGTCTGAAAGGAAACATGACGTGTTAAAAATAAATGTGCATGAATATGTCCCTGTGGCTCATGTTTAGACACCTGCAAGATAAGAGTTTAATGTGGAATAAGATTACAGAGTGATTCATATTCAAGGGAGTGCAGGAGCCGGCTCAGGATTAAAGTGAACAAAGTGTAAAAGTGACACACGCTGTCAAGAAACAACCTGCACAGGCACATCCCAGCATGCTGAACTCCACATCAGAGTCCCACTGCAAAGAGAGGCTCGCCATTTCCCCGGACAGTCCCCGGACAGCTTCAGTCGTGGTCTGATAAATAGAGATTTTAATTCCTCCAGACAGCCCCCGCGACTGTCAGGATAGCCTGAGGCGGGCAGGAGAGTCTTTGTGCCCGCGTTAAAGACAGGCAGATCTCACCAGTGGCATCACAATGAGGCAACGCAAGTTCAGCTGTAGGACAAGAAGCTTTTTATTGCACCATTATTAAAAACTGGGCTCACTTTGTCGTACAGTCCACAAAACATTTGTCAGGACGACTTAAAGGTCCAGACCAGTGATTCCCAACCTGTGGGCCGCACCCCTCTCTTGGGCCGTGACGGTAATGCAAGTGGGCCGCCAAGTCACTTCCAAAAAAGTCTGATTTTTTTCGTGTGGGATTGTAATTGCACTAAGATAAAAACATATGGAATATTGTTTTAAACAATCGAACTCATTCATGTTTAAAAAGAATTTTAACCCTAGAGATACCAAGAAGTTTCAGGTCGTTTCTTGCTTCTCTCACATTTTCAATCACTGTGGTCTCATTTTTCTCTACAAACTGTCCGATTTGCGTGATTCTTTCACACCAGGGGTGTCCAAACTTTTTTCAAAATGGGCCGAATTTGATGTACATTTGATTTGATGTTCAGTCTACAGAAGCTTTAACTTCCTTATAGTTGTAAAAAGCTCCAACTAAAGGATTAGAAAGCAAATTGCTTGGATACAAAAATACAAAAATAATAAATAATAAAATTTGACAATACTTAAATACTTCAAAATAAAATACTAAAGTACTAAAAATTATTATTATTATAATGATTGGTGATAATAACAACAACAACAACAACAACAATAATAATAATAAAAGATTTTTCTGTACATTTTCAAAGAGGACATAAGAGTCAAGGCCATGCTGATAAACGTCTCATCTTTTCCATTTTCTTGACACATGTAATTGATGACACTCATGATACATTCAGGTACCCTGGGAAAAGTGAGAGTCCAACAATTTTTTTCATTTTTTTCAGGTTTTTGATTGGATAAATGGTTTGTAAATGCCAGTCATTAAAAGTAAGTGGGGTATTTTTTGGGCTCTCATCATCATGGGTTTGGTATCCAAGGGGTTAAATAGGCTCAATTATTTATATATATATTTAAAAAAGTGACCTAGGAGGGCATCATGTGGCCTTTGTATGTACAGGGTTGGAGATAGTCCATGAAAATTTTTGAGGTCTTAAAGTGGCCCTCGGTTGGAAAAGACTGGGAACCACTGATCTAGACTTTTCACCAAGACCAGTTGAGCCTATAGAGTGAGACTGAGGGAGAGACAGAAAGTGAGGATGTAGCCTCCAGGCTGGAGTTCTAATGTTTGACTTGAAACTAAAAAATCCACAGTTTGATAAGAGTTTACCAGAGCAGGAGAGCGATACACGGGCAGAGAAGTTGCAGCGGCTGCATTAGTCATGCAGTAAAAAGGAGCAGGGGTGTGTGGAGGAAGAGGAGCGGACCTCTTGAGATGAGTAAGCGCAGCCCTACACTCAATTTACTGCTTGATTTATGAGTTCATTTCCTGCACGAAGTTCTCAGCGGGGGTGAGGTGGTATATCTTTCCCACTATAGGTAGCTGTGGCTCCACTTCCCAATCTCCCATGAGACCCACTCGCACCACTCCAGGCCTTGGTGGGACTATAAATAATGGCCACAGTAACAAGTACACATTGAACACAGAGAGAGGAGAGAAGAGAAACGCCAAAAAAACATCTTTATTCATGAAGGAGGTTCTTATCTTCCTCTGCAGAGGACGAGATGGATCCAGAGCTGAGAGGCCGTGTATCTCTGTTCTCGCATGATCTCTTGGATGTTTAAAGGAGAGAAAACACTGAGGGCACTTGACCCTCTTTGTAGCCAGTTGTTGAAAAGCATGCACTTAAGTGACCTCTTGGGGGCAACAACAAAACTCACTACACTGCCCACTTGAGAGCCAAAAAACATACTCAAACTTGTGCGATGCATGCTACTGTTAAAAAAACACCAAACTGTTTTTTTTTTGCTGGTTAAAACATGCGATACTGCTCTCTTGGGAGCCAAAACAAGTAGTAAACTGCCCTCTTGGGGGCCAAAAATTGTGCTATGTGTCTTCCTGGTTAGAATAAAACACTAAACTGCCCTCTTGTCTGGTTGAACCATGATAAAATGCCGTCTTGGGAGCCAAAACAAGTAGTAGAGTTCCTCTTGGGAGCCAAAACATAAGCTCCAGTATCCTTTTGGGGGCCAAAATATGCTAAACTACCTCTTTGGGAGCCAAAAAAAATAGAAAAGTGCCCTCTTGTGAGCCAAAATATGTGCCGTGTGCTCCTGAATAACAAAACACACCTGCCTGCCTCTTTGGCTACTTAGATCACACCAACATACCCATTTGGGAGCCAAAACATAAGCTAAAGTGCCCTCTTGAGAGCCAATACTTGTACAGTGTGAGCTTCTGGTTGAGTAAACACACAAAACTGCCCCTTTGGTTGGTTAAATCATGATGAACTGCCTCTATGGGAGCCTCAATAATACTTGAGTTCCATCTTGGGAGCCAAAACACACTGGACTTCTTTCTTGGCTGGCTAAAACATGGTAAACTGGCCTCTTGGGAGCCAAAATGGGCACATATGTGATGTTAAGAAAAAGAGATAGAAGCCCTTTTATTTCTTTTCTATGAGATTAAGAAAGCATTTTCTCCTGGAAGAGGAAGCACCTGCAAGACAAAAACTATTTAAGTTGGAAAACAGCAACGGTGCTGATTCATGGCACAGAAGTGCAAAAAAAAGGGAAAAGCAGCGAGGATGCTAAAAGGATACTAAAGGACTCTGGGTTCTCCTTTTCTTCAGTGATGTTTCACAGCATGGCAGTGCCAGCTCAGCTCTTCTATCCCGCCACAATCCACACAAAATGGAAGTGTCAGCTCAGCGATAGTCCTCGCCGCTGCCCAACCGACTTAAATCCGAGCGGCAATCTAGCCTACGACTGCCCACCGGTTTTCATCTCAGACACTTTGTTGTCTATTTTCGAACGAGGCAGCCACAGGGGTCACAAGTGGTGAATCAGCCTTGTGGGAAGGAGAGATGAAAGAGCGCGGCGGTGGGGAGGGGGAGAAGGAGAGCAGCATCCCACCGTTTCCTTTCATTGTCCCCTATGAATGTTGCACAGGTCAGAAAAGGTACCAGCGCTTAAGAAGTATATATAGTCGAGAAATGACGAGGTTTGCACTGTTTTTTCGTCCTCCCAACAAGTGAAGAGAAACTCTATAGGGCAACCACAGCCGGAGCAGGGGTGTAGCTGTTAGCCAGGAAGCTAACGGCCCCAGTCTTTGTCATCTCCTGGTAGATCTGGGTGTTTATCAAGCAAGCGAGTGAACCCGCAATGTTAAACTATTCCTGGAACTGTGTTTGTGCATTTCATTACGCGTGGCGAAATCAAGAGGAGCAGCTCCGCTCGCCCTGTCTCTGAGCGGCTCATTTTAATTGCTGATTTCCGAGGTGCACTTTCCCACCTTGTGTTTCCAATTCTCATCCGAGTGCAGTCACAAAAACAGCAAACGGGAGCTGTGATTAGGACGGCTCTATTTTTTTGTTTCCTCGGGCGAGGCTCCAGGCAGCGAAAGTAGCACCTTGTTTTGACGTTCGCCTTTAAAGAAGTCATAATTCCCGTTTCTATCCTGGCGGATCTAATTAGATTATCTCATCTGGATAAAGTTACGGGACTTTTTTATTCCCTGTCAGTGTGACTTTAATGCGAATGGCAGCTCACATGAAGTTGTGAATTGCGCTTTAAGGGTGTAACCAAGCGCTCAAATGTAGTTGAAGTCTTTGCCATCTTTAAGGTAGCCCTATTAGAGACTAAATGCGACTCCTGACAGTTTGAACAAACGAGGGAGAGGAGATAACTGTCGCTCTCTCTGAGCTATGGCAGCCTTCCAGTACGAGGGCCCTCCTTTGTATTCAGGGAGCACCTCGTTTTTGTGTCAGCGCGGGACGAGAGAAGCACTTAACGTGACATTTGGAGATGCTCGGAGATTCTCTGTGGAGGCCGCGGGAGAAGGCAGGGAGGGAGAAAAGGACCAATGATGTTATCGCAGACATGTGTTTTAAATGCCAGGACGGCTGCTTTACCACAGAGCTTTGTCCACAAAGATAAGAGAATAACCCCGGCCTCTGGTCGTGCACCTCTTGCACCCGTCCAGGGGCTCACGTTAAGCTTCCTCTGAAATGGCTCCATCTCTTTTCTATCTGATACGATCTTTTAAGGCTTATAGAGCAATCTTCTTAGATTGTACATTAGGGCTGCTGTTATCCTTAGAAGAAATCCACACATGCAGGGAGCATTTTAAATAGTCGACCACAGGATGGGACACTCTGAGCTTCATGTGTGGGCGACGCGAGCATTCTGGGATGCTGAATCTTAACCAGATGGCCGTAATACACATCTCAGCTGCGGATCAGAGGCGTGTTTAAAGACTCCCCCTGAATCATGTCAAAAATCTCCTTTCCATTAATACCAGGCTAAATATCTCTTTATTGATGTGGGTTTATCCTGAAGGGACCTCCACAACAAGGCAGCATGAATATTTAACAGGTAAAGAAAGGTCAGGCCGCTTGTATTGATGCCAAGATTGAAGAGATCAATCATCATTTCTGTGGGAAATGTGCTCCAATTAAAGCAAAGCGAGGTTTTTCTCCACATAGATGCTGTGAATATTCTCCAGCAAATTAATCCATAATCCTGGAGATGAGCATTGGGATATTTTGCAATGCAAATGTGCAGCATTCATCCATCTTTAAAGTGCACCCCTCTCCCCCGCCGCCGCAACCGTTTATGTAAGCATTTGTATTTGTGCACGGCACAACGCTGTAGCGTTTGATGCAAAGGTCTGGCAACCCCTGCGATAAATCAGGCAGGGAGTTAGATGAATGGAGATAGAGCTGCATAGTGATGGAGCTGCAGGAGCTGAGGAAACAAGGTGAGCTATTTGTAACAGGGAGAAAAAAATACCCCAGAACTTCCACTGAGTCATTTTTGGCGACTCATTCTGCAGGTTTTTCCACAAGCTCAGACAAAGAGATTCTTTGGGCTCCCAAGAAGGCACTGAAACGTCACTGAACTGGGACTTTTTGACCTAGAATTGAACACCTTAGCTGAGTTTTGACACCCAAGAGGGCACTTCGACTCATTTTCATACTCCAGCTAAGTTTTGACTCCTAATAAGACACTGTAATACTCATTTTTGCTCCAAAGATGGCATTATAGCAAGCATTGCCCCCCAGGAGGACACTTAGAGGCTCATTTTGGCTCCCAAGAGGGGTCTGTTACTCATTTTTGACTCCCAAAACAGCACTCTAGCAAACATTTTTGCTCCCGAGGACACTGTAGCGTGCATATTTTCTCTCAAAAGTGCATTATATCAGGTTTTGTTTCACAGGAGTGCACTTGAACTCATATTTAGGCTCCCAAGGGGGAACTGTCACTCATTTTTTTCTCCTCACAAGACTGCACTTTAGCTCAGTTTTTACTCCAATGGGGCATCTTAAAAGGCTTTGTTTCACAGGAATGCACGTATGGGAACAATTTGGCTTTCAAGATAGCATTATAGCATGTTTTGGTTCCCAAGAGGGCACTAAGGGGCACATTCAGTCTCAGAAGAAGACAATTTGGACCTCAAGAGGACACGTAAGTGTGCATTTTTGTTGCAAAAAGAACACTAAAGTGCACATTTTGGCTCCCAAGAGGACACTTAAGGGCACAGTTTAGCTCAAAAACTGGCTCTTTAGCTCAGTTTTGACTCCCAAAAGGACACTCTAGTCTTCCTTGATGGTTTCCAATTGCAAATGTACTGTCTGTTTTGGATTCCAAAAGGGCGCCTTTGCTTGAAAGACAACATTTGCACTCAACAAATTCCTCTGAGGCACCACATTGTCAAGGTTCTTACAAGTGAACACTCATATATCAACACTTTGACTGGCAGGAAAAGCCACAAAACGCCACTTTTTCGTCTGCTCCCTCACAAGAAACTCTCCCTCGCTCGTGTGCACGAACGCAACGTGTGTTTACTCAAGTAGGAATAATCCATTTGTACATTCCTCTCCATCCCAGAACCCCTTGAATATTTAAGCCTTTGATGTTTGGTCGTCTAATGCAGTTACCTAAGCAGCTTGCCATAACCGGCCTCCAAGAGATCCCCCCCCTCCCCACCCTTTGCACGCACTCCCCCCTATTTTCTGCAATGTGTGTGGATTGCAAAAATAAAGTATCCTTTTGAAGCCTCTCCTTGCCGCCTCTCGGGAAGGTGTTTTCTGTAGATAATGACTTATTTCAATTCACACCTCACCCAAAGTGTGCAGCAGAAATCTTTTTTTTTTTTCCCTTTTCCTTCAGATTCTTACTCACTGGAGTACCTGCGAATGTTGTGACACGAAATTAATCACCAGCCTTTTGGTGTAAGCACACAAGGCAGATTTGGCCACACTTTAATTATTTTGGATCCATGGCTAATACAACAACAACACAGAAAAAAAAAGAAAAAAAAATCTGGCGTCGATGGCGTTAAACTGGAAGCGCAAACACGGCCGGAGAAGCGGGATTGATTCCAGTTTGGGAAACGTGTGCCTGGAATATTCGATGACCAAACTCATGCGGCGTGGACTCTTAAAGCAACGTTGCTGTAAATTGGCAGCGAAACAGTGAAGCGAGGAGTGCCAGAGTTAACGGGCAGCGGGCCCAGACAGCCCCTGAGTCAGCTCAGAGGCATGGTGAACCTGGCACACACACACACACCAGCTGGATGAACAATTAAATGCCATTATTAGACTGAGTCTCACCACAATGAGCTATCATTACTTGTCTGCGTGAGCTGCTGAAAGCTAAAAACTGCTCCTCTCTGAAAAACTATCATTTCTCCTTGATCACTTTCCCCATTTACATAGGCTAAAAAAGCAATCACAAGCTTGGAAAAAGAATTGTCACCTTAATCAGTCATGAGAGTAATTGTTAATTGTAGCCTTGCTCCACATATCGATCTCCCACAATGCTCTGGGCGATCAATATCCACAGCTCTGGCGACACATCTCACCCCGAATCAGGATGGAAAACTCAACACTGAGACTGAAACACGTTTTATTTCGGTTGACTTACAACTTCTTCTCTCAACAGACATTCTGATCTTTTACCCAACTGTTGTACACATAGACTTTTCAAGGGCGAGAGTGGAAAAAAGAAAACAATAAGAAAGGAAATACTAGAACATTTTGCCGCTCAAAAACGAACTTTACAACATGTTTTGGCTCCTAAAACGGGACTTAAGTGTGTGTTTTGGCTCCCAAGGATGCATTTTTGGATATTTTGGCTCTCAAAAGAACACTGTAGCAAACATTTGGCCTCCAAAAGAGCAAGTTTGACTCCCAAGAAAGCTGTAGAGTGCAATCGATTTCCAAGATGGCACTTTAGCTTGAGTTTTGCTCCCAAGAGAGCATAGCAGTGTGCTTCCAAGAGGGCACTTAAGAACATGTTTTGGCTCCCAAAAGTGTAATTTAAAGGGTGGTTGAGTCCTATAAGGGCTTATTGGTGCACAATTTGGCTCCCAACAGCTCACATTAACTCATTTTTGCCATCCAAGAGTGCACTTTAGCATGCATTTTGGCTACAAAAATGGCACTAGGGTGTGTGTTTTGGCTCCCAAGAGACCTTTTTAGCATGTGCATTTCAACAATTGGACCACAAGCACACCCACACACTACTGATTGTACACAATGTAAAATTTCCCATCTTATTGGGCATTTTAGCTGAGTTTTGACACCCAAGAGGGCACTCGAGTGCACGTCTTAGCTCCCAAGAGGCCACTTCTGCTCATCTTTATACACCCAAGAGGACACTCTAGCTAAGTTTTGACTCCTAATAAGACACTGTAGCACTATAGCATGCATTGTCAAGGACACTTAGAGGCTGATTTTGGCTCCCAGGATGGCTCTGTTACTCATTTTTGCCATCCAAGAGTGCACTTGAGCATGCATTTTGGCTCCCAATATGAAATTATAGCAGGTGTTTTCAATCAAAAAGGCACTGTCATGTGCATTTTTGCCCCCAAGACAGCACTTAAGCTCAGTTTTTACTCCCAAGAGGACGCTTCTGTGCACATTTTTTACCAATTCTAGGTAAACAGATTCCAAGTTTGAGGATGTAAAGCCAAGTTTTTGTTCTTAACATCCCGATGGTTAAATCTCACGCAGTGTTTACTTCATCTGGAAGCCTTAAAGCATCCTAATTAGCCTCGTGTAATGTTGATTTAAGTGATGTGAGGAACAAATCTTCAATAAATCTCTCTCATTAAGAAAGTAGAGCAGAGAGAGGCTCCAAAATCAAACACGTGTCAGGACCAGCTCCTCGTTGGATCAGATTCTGCAGCTTCTGAGCTCGGAAACCAGGTTGGAGAGATGAATTCAAAAACACATGCATGTTCCGTGTTTGGCAGGGAAATTACACGGTCATGTTGGGATGAATCAGCAGAGCCAGAGAGGGGTGACCTTAATTTTGGGGTACACGCCGGAACGAAGGTTGACAGGGGAAATTACAGTCATTTTCAACTTCTGCGGGTAGTGACATGCGAGCCCTGTTCCGAGCGGGGCGATAAACATCCATCAGCGCTGATGGCGAAGACAGGAAGGCTGATTAGGCCACGGCAGGACACATCACCATCAACCGCGTCCCCAAAGCTTCAATTACCTGCTGGAAAACGCAGATCGTATCACAGGCCTCCTCCTCCTGCATGTCGTCACTGGATTGTGGAGCAAATCTGGGTTATTTTCTGTCGCGCTGCCAAGGTGCACGGCGTGGGCCAAAAGCTTCCTTTTCGTGCAGGACCGAGCGGGGAGGGCGTCCCTTTTGATTAAAAGCGCTTTGGATGAGGCTGCGATAGGAAGCTGGGCGCAGGGGGGTTGGCGTGGTGCCGTCGCTGCACTGCAGGCCCCTGCAAGCGTGCTGGGAGATCCCTGTGGCGAACAGTTCACACATCTTCGCTCACTCGCGCCACATGCAGCCAGGGCCAACGGCCAGAGTAGTAAAACAAAAGATGCTCTAATAACAAGTTCTACGATGGAAACGGTCAATTTCTACAAGTTGAGCTGTGGGTTTTCAGGAGAAGGTCACTGAAATAGGGGAGACTGGGGCTTACTGTTACACAATAACATCCAATTCAGGAAACATCTTTATATCAAAAAAACATCATAGAAGCCAATTTCTGCCAATTAAACATATGAAATGAAAAACAGGTTTTATCCTTCATAACTTTTATTTTATTTACTCATGATTTTGAACTTAAAACTTGTTATTTTTCATCTCAAAATTTCAACTTTTTATCTCCAAATTGTAACATTTTCCCATATTTTGGATCTCGACTTAAGTCTAAAAGTTTTTCACATAATTCAAACTTTTGATATCAAAATTTTCACTTTTATCTTTAAGTGACAACTTTTATTCTCAAATTTTGACTTCAATCTAGATCTCTTTCTCCAAATCGTGACTACGACTTTTTATCTCGAATTTCGTACCTTTTTTTTTTCCCTCTTTCTTATTTATGATTTACTTACTCATTCACTTATTTTCTATTATAGCTTTAATATTGCTTATTAATTTAATTATCTTATCTTTTCTTTATTTTATTTTTTTTTATTTGTGGGGGGGGGGGGGGGGGGGGGGGGGGGGGGGTTGAAATGAAAATTGTTGACTACGTCCCAACTGTGCTGTTTATTTTGAACTTGTTTGAATAAAATATGCTTTAAAAAATATAAATGAATAAAAAAAAATCATACTTTTCTTATAATTTTGACTTTTATCTCCAAGTATCAACATTTTATCTTATAATTCTGACTTCATTATCACAAAATTTTCATTTTTCCCCCCAAAATTATGACTGCTAACATCAAAATTTTTACTTTTCTGACAATTTTGACTTTTATCTCAATTTTTTTTAATTTTTAAGATTAAATTATGATTTAATATGGGTATGGAAAATTTAAAAAAATGGCATCCAGGCTGGGTTTGTGTTTCAATATATTTCAGCCATCATGAATTTATATCCCTCCTGTATTTACAAATAAACTGTAGTTCAATGACAACTCATAAAGCATTTTTCCAACTTGAAATCTTCTTCATTTCTCTAAATTGGACCCAGCAGCAGTGGAACTCCAACAAATGGCCCAAAAACCAACACATGCCCCATTAAGTGGCATCACTCAGCCAGTATTTCCACCTCCTCACTCTTAATGGAACAATTGGGGCCAATAAGCTGACACCAGCTTACCATCAGCAACAGGCTGCATTCCAAAACGAGACAGGAAGCGACAGCGGCACCTGACAAACAACAGCAGGTAACTCTGACCGTTCCATCCCACGGCGCCTAATGAGGTGAGGAGGAGTCGGGTGACAGAGGCCGGTGGGCAGGTGACACGTGACACAAGCCTGTGACAGCTGCCAGCGCACATCTGCATTCCTGAGGCTGTCTGAACATTACCCAGCATCCACCTGGACATCTCATGATGGTAATGTGAACAGATGAGGCGGCACGTTTCTCACTTTTTGTGATTTATTCCTGTTTTCAGATTATATATCTCCCGATGAGAGAAATAGGCAGCAAAAGGCAAATATTTCTTCATGCTCTGAACTCTGTTTTGGATAATTCCTCACACATTTCTAAAACGCAGCAAACGCAATCCCCCAGAGATGTTTTTTTTTTTTTAGTTTTTGAGAGATTTCTTCCATTTTTCTCGCTCAGACGTTGTAAATTCCATTTGCTCTCCTTAATAGAGTCTCAAGCTGCTCATTTGCTGGAAACTCTCAGAAATCTCTCCTAACCTGAGCGCTCGTAACAAGAATCCCAAAGTGAACCCTCTCTGCATCCTTAAAAGATCAATGATAATCCAAATAAATACCAAAATGCACAAATAGATCTGCCGTCGCATTAAAACAAACCTCCCCCGAAAATGGAAAAGACATCAACGGATAAACAGAAATCCCAAACCCGTGCGATCATAATTTCCAGGAAGCTTCAGTTCCATTATTGCAGCAGGCTGAATCAGCACTTTCCCGAGGTTATTTCTCATAAGGCTTGTGTTGTGAGCGTCGGGGACCTCGTAAATATCCCAGCTGCACGAGCCAGAACAACGCCAGTCTCTCTCCGCAGCACAAAACATTAATGCAGATTCCGTCCCGACAGGGTTTGTGCCTGGGTTTTAATCAGGACGCTGCTTTCTTTCACTAAACGAGCTCTGTATTTCAGCTGAGAGAGGCCTCACAGGTAGAGCATGCAGCTACAGAGATGCTATATATCTGCATGACCTTTACGGCTTATTTCCTATTTCCTATTATAACACAAGGGCAACATTGTATGAGAAATAACAGCGAAAGAAACTCCAGCATCACTGCTTTATGAAAACAGCTGAGTCCAGTTGTGTGTGCAGACTTTCTGAAGGACGAAAAAGAAAAAGAGAAACACACAGTACATTCTCACCTCTGGAGATAAAAGTGCTGGGTTTCACATGTTTTGGCTCCCAAGAAAGCACTTCAATGCACATTTCCCTCCAAAAAAAAAGCACTAAGTCGTATTTTGGCTCCCAAAATGGAGCTGAAGTGAATGTTTTGGATCCCAAGAGTCCCCTCTTCAGTTTCTTAACAAACAAGGAAGGCACTGTAGCATGTGTTTTGGCTCCCAAGAGGACAGTTCAGTATCTTTATCCAACTAGGATGACATTTAGGCATATGTTTTAGCCCCAAAGAGGGCACTTTAGCACATTTTGGCTCCAAAGAGGGCAGTTCAGGGATTTTAGTGTGTATTTTTGCTCCCTAAGCAGACACTTTATTACATTCTTATTTCCAATTGGGCCCTCAAAAGCGTTTTTTTCCAACAATTTGGCTACAATGGGGTGACTGCCCCCCCTGCACCCCCCCTCTGTGCACACATCTGAGTCACAGAAACATGACCTCTGCCCCCCTCCTCTTCATACGAGATGCCATCCTCTCAGAGAGGTGAGCCACTACAAACTCCAGTCCAGATTAAGTCGACGTTTGAGCAAAGGGGCAAAGTGCATTCAATGTCCAAAGAGGATTGAATGGAATACAAGTGCATCGTGGTTAAATCCCTAGATGGAGGGCATTTAAGGCAAAACAACAAAAGCTTTTTATCAGCGTGGGCTTAAAGGAAATCCATTACTGTGGGGTAAAACGCCTTCACTTGGAGCACTATAGAAAATTCAACTGTACTGCAGTATGTGTGGCAGAGTCCTAGAAAACCTATGGATGATGACGATATGGCACATGGACTTATACACACACACACATACACACATATCTCTCTCACACACACACACAGGATGCCAATTATTGACGTGACATGTTGGAATCTGTCCACGGTGCTGAAATGACTCGCCACAGGATTTAACTCTTTGCAGTTTACTGAGCACTGACTTCATCACAGATCTGTGAACAATCATTTCACAAACGGAATAAATTATGGCACCAGAACAAAACCATACAAAAAAAATGTAAAACAGATATTATTGATCCTAGAATTTCAACTTATCTCATGACGTGGTCTTTCTTTCAGGTATTGGACTCAATTATTTTTAATTACCTTGAAATTTTGACTTTTTGACTCCAAATTTGGCCATTTTATGTAATACTGTTACCTATAGGAATGCATAATTGTACATAATAATCCCATATTTTTGATTATCTTGATATCTTAACTTCCCTTACTCATACTTCTGACTTTTAATCTTGAACTTTCACCAATTTTTTTCCAGATTTTTTATAATATTATCTTCAAATTTTGACTCTTGTCAATAGATTTATATATTGCACTTTTAATTTCAAAATTTAAACTGTTACCTCAAAATGATTGACTTTTTTTTGTCATAGTTTTGCCTTTTAATCCTGAATTTTGACCTTTTTCCCCCAGAATTTTGTTTATACTGGACATTGTTTCTCAAAATTTGACTTTGAATCTCAAAAATTAAACTTTTCATCCATAAATCTTTACATTTTCTCACTTTTTAATTTTTTTTATGGCTTAATTTTGACTTTTTGTGTCATAATTTTGACTTTTTAATTCAATATAATCCATTTTGAGGAAAATATGATTTTAAAATCAAGTCAAACACTCGTTTAAAATGACACCAAGTAGATCAGACACCATCATTTGGCTCTATTTTTTAAAGTCACTGAGTAAAATCACACTCTCAAATACAGCCTAAAGCAGTTCAGATGTAAAACTAACGATTCCCTTTACATTACTGCTTTAATTTCCGCTTTAACTTCCTATGCATGTTTCCTGTATAATTGGAAACATTGATTTTCCGCTTGTTCTAGGCCACTCACATTATGTATGTGTGATTAGAGATACGGTTGCGTCACCGGCTCGGTAGCTGGGACAGATGACTGGAGCAGATGTAAAGTCAAGTTACATGAAAGAAGACTGGAAATGGAAGTAGATCCGTTTTCCAGATTCAGGAAAGAGCGCAAAAATGAAGATTTGGTGCGCAATCAGAGGAGTGCAAGCAAAAAATAGATTTCAAGACTCAGAAAATGTGAGTGTGGCAAGTAAAAAGTGATAAAAATTGATTTGCTTGCTTTGATTTTAAAAATTTTGAGCATAATGTGTTTTTTTTCTTGCGCGTAAAGAAGCCACTCGCTCATTACGCGGCTTTTATTTTGAAAAGCCACCAGGAAGCGCTCGAATTAAGCCGCCCCAGCTTGTTCTGTGCGCGCTCGGATCAGATACCCATCAGCACTTGGCTTTGGCAGGACAGCCGAGCCTGAACGCTCCTCACGTGCGGATGTGCCGCCTCGCGCTGACGTGTCCAGAGGTGTAATTACGCACGAGTTTTTCTCCGCGCGTTAAAGGAAACATGGAGCGGTCTTGGATCCGGGAATAACTTGATTTGTTTACAGCTTTAACTTGAAGACGCGGACGTGTTCCCGTCATGTTCTCACCTGCTTGCGGGACTTTTCCTTCCTGACTAAGTGGAGCAGCGCGTCCTCATACCTGGAGTGAAGCTGCAGGATGAGACGAGGGGAGGAGGACTCGGACATCACGTTACCGTTTGTGCCGACGGCGTGATTTACAGTTTTTCCACCATGGAGGAGAAGTTCAATAGACTCATCTTCATCCCCATTGCGGCGGTGCTCTTCTTCATGATTGGCTACCAGTATGTGTGCCCGTCCGACAGCAACACCTGCTACTTCAGAAGTGACGAGAAAGGGCTTTTCCAGCGCTATTCCTCCGGCTTTGAGTTAGTTTACACGGAGCAGGAGGCGGATGAAGACCTCCCTTCAAAGATTACATCCAAATTCAACTTCACAGAGCGAGATCTGGACCGCAACGTGGACTTCAACATCCGAGGAGATGATGTGATGGTGTTCCTCCATATTCAGAAGACAGGAGGGACGACGTTTGGGCGGCACCTGGTGAAGAACATCCAGCTGGAGCAGCCCTGCGACTGCATGCCTGGCCAGAGGAAATGCACCTGTCACCGGCCGGGGAAAGCGGAGTCCTGGCTCTTCTCCAGGTTCTCCACGGGCTGGAGCTGCGGGTTACACGCGGACTGGACCGAGCTGACGAGCTGCGTGCCCGTGGTGATGAACAAGAGGGACAAGAAGAACGCGCAGAAAAGCAAAAGGTGAGGAGCTGCAGGACAGGTGAGGGGGGGTCTGTCCATCAGTCACTCATTCACCCTTTCATTCCCAGCTTTTTGACTTCCCCTATTCACTCATTCACCCTTGAAATCATCCTCTCACTTACTCAGTCATTCACCCTCTCCCCATCTCCACCCTCAACCTTTTACTAACTGACAGATTCACTCATTCATAAACATTCACCCCCTCACTTATTCACTCTCCCTCATGTTCTCATAAATGTATTCCCTTTTTCACATATATTCCAGTCAAACCTTATTCATTCACTCTCTCACTTATGCATCTATACAGTAATGCTGTCATTCATTCATTCAGTCATACACATTTGCTCCCTCATTCATTCACTCTCCCTCATGTACTCGTGAATTTATTCACTTCTTCACTTATATTTTCAGTCAAAACATTCATTCAACCACCTTCACTCTCTCACTTATGCATCTATACAATAATGCTGTCATTCATTCATTCATCCACACACATTCGCTCCCTCACTCATCCACTCACCCTCATAAATTTATGCACTTATTCACTCCTTCACTTGTTTTCAGTAAACTTATTCATTCAACCACCCCTCACTCTCTCACTTATTCATGGATCTACACAATAATTCAGTCATCCATTCATTTACTCATGTTCTTACTGACTCACCTATTCACTACATTAGAGGGACACTTTTCACTGTAGTTACACATTCACTCATTCATTTATTTACTCCTGCATTGGCTCATTTTTTACTTATTCACTCATTTATTTTTTAAATACTGTCTTAACCATGCATTGCAACATTTTCATTTTCTTATGCCTAATTCACTCACTCACTTACGGCTTCACTCATTCATTCATTTGCGCAACCATTCTCTTATTCCTCTTTCACTCATTAACTGAATGAATCTATAACTCTTGATTCATATTTCACACATTCATAACATTTTTCTCCCCTTTTTTCTTTTTACTGTTTTCACTCACTCATCTTCTTTCACTCATTCACATGCACTGCATTCACCCCAGATACTCACTTACTCCTTTAGTAACACATTCACTCATTCATTTATGCATTGTTTCATAAGCTTATTCATAACATACTCACTCATTCACTCACTTTCTTTATCAGTCATCCCAATATTTTCATTTTTTATTTCTTTTACTCACTTAGTGCGTACTCATTCATTCATTCATTCATTCATTCACACATTATTTTGTTTATGCCTCACCTTGCCAACCAGTATGTCTTGATCTATACTGAACACTTTCGTAACATTTTCATCTCCTCTTGTTTTAACTGTATTGTTCACTCATTCATTTGCTTATTCACTTATTCATACACTCACACACTGTTATGTTTGAGTGTTACACATTCAAATGAATAGTTTGATGTTCAGATGGATGAATTGAGTGGCGTAAACTGCAAACGCTCCCACTCTGACTCTGCACACGTAGTGGGTCTAAGTTTTCGGGCCTGTAGCGGCGGCGGCGGTAGCAGCAGGTGAGCTTTAGCGCAGGCTCGCGTTATTTACCTCCAGGCTCTAAGTCAAAGGTAAGAGGATTCCAGAACAATGTAGGTTGCGACACCAATTTCTCCCCGGCTCTCAATTACCTCCAGGTCTAGTCACGCCAAGCATATGTGTCCTGATTGGCGTGTAATGCGGAGCCGTTAAAGCCGCCCGTGTTAACAGCCACACCACATGGCGTGTCGACACCGGCAGCTGCGTCTTCCCGCGCGCGCACACACAGATCCGAGCGCATCCACGTCTGAGGGTCTGTTTCAATTTCCTGTAATTACAGAACAAAGCTTAAGGGAGTAAATCACTTAAGCAGGCCGGGGTCCTGTGAGGTGTGCCGCCCGCGTGTTCGAGCCAATTTACCTCACAATTTGGTTCAGAGTGCAAATCCCCGTATGTTAACGGGAGCGTTAAAGGGGGGGTTGGCGAGGACAGGGGAGCACCTCCAAGAATCCTTCCAATCCATTAAGCGTCCTCTGTGGCAGCCATCAGACTTCATTTAATGCTTTTAAATAATTTTGACGTTGTGCCTCGGAGCCAGATCAGCACTGTGAGTGAATCAACAACACTCCAGTCAACACTTGTCAGCTCGGTATAATAGTCAGAGGGAACTCAGCGCTCATTAACGTTGGCACTCCACTGCACCCGAGACTGACTGTAGACATAATTCAGCTTCTTTTTTTTTCAAAGCAGGGACCAAATACGCGCCGTGGAGCGATTTTCCCTGCGACTAAGTGTCAATTTTTACTAATTATTTTGACAGGAAAAGCAACGATTTCCACTAAAAGCGCTAATGAGTGGTGAATGAACTCCAGCGGGTGCTGACTTACAGCGAGTTTTACTGCAAACCCGAGAGGAGCCGATATAATTTGATACTCCGCCGAGCTATTCTGCAAAGCACTCGCAGTCAATGTGATACTTCATTGATCCCTGCAGGGGAATAATCCCTCTGTCCTCCTCAGCAGGGGGTCGAAGGTCACGGAAGCTCTCGAGCAACCAGGACATCATGTTTACACCAAGATTCCCTGCATCTTTTGATTATTACAGCTGGAAAAAGTGAATGTTTTTCTCATATATTTTTCAGAAGGAGGTATCAATCGAAGCCAAACGCACCGTGACTCATAACTCATTCTATACCTGTGAATTTCTCGGACAAGCTGTGAGTCACAACTCGCTCGACAGCCACGAATCTGTCACATGAAGTCCTCATTTCCCGGGATAATGTCTGCTTGATTTTTCCTTTCCGCGAGAGGAGAAGAAGAGAGAGAAGCATTACTTTCCGCCCGTCAGTCTGGAAATAGACGAACTCTTAAGTGAAGGCGTCTTGTCGTTTTGGATTAAAAGCGACGAATCAAAGAGTCGTCGACGTGTTTTATCAGATGTCACCTTTGGGGGATGTCGCCCCTCGATGATGGACTTCTTACCCATAATCCCCTCCTGCCTGAAAGTTTGGACACAAGCACTGATTGTTTTCATGTGCTTATAAAACACTCTAATATCTATTCCCAAGCTGATTGCGGAAGACAGAGCAGGCGCATTGATATCGAGCGATGACTCTCGTCTTATACAAGTCCCGTATAGCGATGGGGAATGCAGACAGTCAGGGATCAAACATCATGGGAGTGGATGACGCCCACACCTATCTGCAGGCTACATCCTGCCGGGTGTGATGTAGAGTTTGCAGAGTCCGCTTTCAGCCTTCAGACTCTGCATCGCTTCATTTAACTCTGTAGCATCCAGATAAATCCTTCAACTTCCGATTTCACCAGCCAAGAGGGTGGTGAAGTGTGTTTTGGCTCCCAAGAGAGCACATTAGCTCCTGAGTGGGCGCTTTAGCATGTGATGACTCCAAAAAAGGCACTTAAGCATTTTTTTTTTTTTTTGCGTCTCAAGAATCCACGTTATCATAGTTTAACCAGCAGGTAGTTTTGTGTGTTTTGTCTCCCAAAGTACACTTTCTTGTTATTTACTATTCATGCATCCAACCATTTAGTTTGATATGTTTTGGCTCCCAAAAGGGTAGTATGTGATGATTTAACTTACTGACAGGATAGTTTAGTGTGTTTTGGCTCCCCAGAAGACTATCAAGCCCAGTTTTGGTCTCATGAGAGGCAACTTAAGTATTTATTTTGACTTTCAAGAGAGCAAAAAGTACACATTAGCATTTTGTGGCATCACAACAAGCCGCTTTAGTACAATTTAACCAGCCAACAGGTAGTTGAGTTTGTTTTGGATCCCAAGAGGCGACTGAAGTATGTTTTTTGCATCCCCAAAAGGCCACTTTCTCTTTATTCACCTAACCAAAAGGGAAGTTTACTCAGATTAGGCCACTTAATTATGGATTCACTAGCCAAAAGGGTAGTTTGATGTGTTTCGGCTCCCAAGATGTCACTTAAAGAGCACTTAAGCATGAATTTTGGCTGCCAAAAGATACTTTTTACACATTTTTCTGTTGACTTAAGGGCAGTTAAGCATGTTTTGTGCATTCCAAGAGGGCAATTTTCATGCTTCAACCAGCTATTGGTTCTGTCTCTATGAACCACAACTGGGGACCCTGAATTTGAACCAACCCCACAGGAAGTTGTTGCAACTCTATGCGACCTAGCGGAAAAAAACACAGTAGTGGCCCCTAGTATGCGGGAGCTAAATTTTGATTGTCAACATTAGCGCTTAGCATTATTTATCATATGTTTTCCTCTTCTCTCTGAATAAAGAAGCATCTGTCTGTTACACACCTTGAAGGCACCCCCCTCCTACACAACACACAGGTGCAAAAACACAACAAACACGTGTTTAAACACCTCACCTCGCCTGCAGATCGATCAAAAGCAGGAAAGTGGTTATCACTAACAGCCTCCCAGGTAACCAAAAGTATCGGCATGGCAACTAGTTTCAGTTTTGTCCGAGCTCAGCAAGGGCTGAATGGCGTCTTTGTGGAATCAGCACGCTGGGTTAAATTTAGCTCCTGTTCAGAGGACGCACCGACAGACTGGTGGTCATAATTAAGGAGAGCTGTAATGAGATTTGTAATTCACCTCATGTTGGTTTTTCTTCTCTCTCCTCCTCCTTTTCTCCATCCCGGCTCTGACTTAACACCAGCAGCATATGCTTCACACACCCACACCAGGCAATTTCCCTCCCTCACGGACAACTTCAGTAAATAACGCGCGGAAGGTTAAAGTGGTTTTTGATGGGCGCGCCGCTGGTCAGAGGCTCCTGCGGGCCGTTTGCCTGACAGCATGGGGCGACAGCATTCGCATCGCAGCGGGTTGTGAAATTGCCGCGAGGCCGGGCCGTCAAACCCGCTCGGATGGCGGGGCCGCCCTGTTCGTCCTCGGCAGCCAGCGTCACACTGAGCAGTCAGGGAGTGTAACCTTATTACTGACCTCATTATTTCAGATTAGTGCAGAGAGTGCAGTCCGGCTCAAACACAGAGCCGTTTGAGTCTAATTAGACCGCTTCATTCTGCATCCAGTGAAGGTATTCATTAAAGAAAACCACCTTAATATGATGGTGATAGTGACAATGACACCAGGCCAGTCCAAACATACAGGAACAAGAAGTTTGAAGTTAAACTGAGAGGAAATTATGGCACTAAACTAAAAATAAGTGCTTTGAGGACTGGGGACAAATTAAGCACCTATTTTTGGCTCCCAAAAAGACATTTTGGCATGTGTTTTGTCTCCCAAGAGGGCACCTAAGCACATATTTTGTATCCCAAGAGGACACTTGAGTACATTTTGGACTCTTTGGCACAGTTTTTTTTGCACTTTGGCATGTTTAAGACAGCACTTTAGGATATTTTTTGGCTCCTAAGAGGGAATTTTGGCATTGTTTGGGCAGCAATAAGAACACAGTGTTGTTTTGGTGCCCATGAGGGCTCCTTAGCATGCAATTTGGCTCCCAAAAGGCCACTTTAAGCATGTGTTTAAGATCCCAAGAGGTCACTGTACCATGCATTTTGCAGGACCATGATGTGGCGGGATGGCCCCCCTCAACCTCCCCTGTGCACACCCCTGTTTCAAATACACGCTTTGTAAGATGGATTTTACCTTTTTTGCTAAACTATATCACTTTTACCCTCAGTGCGAAGAACGACACTCGATGTGAGTTCCTGACATTAAGCTCCCCTTAGAGCAGCAGAGAGTCACTTTAAATCCTCCGCCAAAGTGAGCGTCGAGAGTTCAGAGACGGGCGTACATTGTCGGTTTGAAGAGCGTTTTTCTGATGCTTTAGGCGTAATACTGCCCTTTTACTTCCACCGTCAACGCCGCTTTTCACTGCACTGTCACTGTCACTCTCTGAGCCGACAACGTCACGTTGTCTCAGACTGCTGACAAGCACACATTGTTTGTAGAACGGGGAAAAAAAAAAAGTGACGAGAGCGCAGATTGTCAAAAATACGTGACCTTCTGTGGCTGGAAATCATTCAAACTGCTCCCTGTGGATGTGTGAAGTCTAAGAGTGAGACTTTTGAGGTAGAAAATAGCTCAACGGAGTGAAAGTAATGAAGAATGAGATTGATAAAGACTGACTCTGGCCTTTGTCTGTTTTAACACTCACAGCTTCAGTGGATTGATGTATAATGAGCAGGATGGTGGAGAAAGGCTGGATTTTGTAACACGACAGCAGAAGCAAAAGTTGGATTCTCTCACTGCTGACCAGGAGTTTGAAACCCACTCTGATTGGTCTGATTCGTCACCTCCTGTGGGCGTAGGACGATTCGTACACTACCTGACACTAGAGTTTTATTTCTGGCGATGGGTGAACGCACGGGCTCCTCTGAGAGCTCTACCTATGCAGGAGCCTGACGCTGAGATGTAGGCTGAGTCGCTTCTCGCTACCGTGGAGTAGAAGGAGGCGGTGGCATCCAGTTTTCCAAACGTTGGCGTCGGGGTGACATAATTGGTCTCACGCCAGCGCCACAACGTCGCACCAGGAGACCGCGGATGACGTTTGAATGACTCGGCATATGGTGCTTTTTGTGAACAGTCTGCTCCAATAATAATATGAAGATAAATGTGACCCACATCACCTTCAAAGAGCAGAAGCATAATGGAATTATCAATTACACCAAACAGCGACTTAATTGACCTCTATGCTCCCTGTTGAGTGGTGCTAGCAAATGAAGAATTTGTGGGTAATGAAATATTGATATTGCTGTAAAATCCACTCCGAGGTGTCGGTTTAATCGATCTTTTAAAAAGAGTTTTGTCCTCAGATTTGGAAGTTTTCTCTCACATTAAGACAAAGGAGGTGAATTTTTCTGTACCCAGCTAACGTGACATTTCTCCGCTTAAGAAGTGACATCCTTTCCCCTCATTAACTCCACACAGAAAAATGCGAACCGCTTTTTTTTCTCCTTCTTTAACTCCTCAAAGCAATTAAACACATCCTGCTGCATTGATTTGCATATTGCACTGCACTTATCTCGGTGTAGCCGGGGTGGCAGACGAGGAATCATCAGTTAAAATTCAGCGTTTATTAATGCACTCGCAGCATTGACTGGGGCTTTGTTTGGAGAACAGCAGCTCTGGGAAGTTTATGATACCACTGTAGAGGATCTGCAACTTCAAAGCTCAACCAAAGGCAATACTGCTGCACTGCAGTGGTTGTGTGGGCTCAATTGTTGAAAAACACACACTTAAGTGCTCTCCTGGGAGGCAAAATACACAAATGTTCCCTCTTTTGGGCCAAAACACAAGCTCAAGTGCCTTTTTTGTTACTTAAATATGTGCTGCATACCATCTTGGGCACTAGAAAGGCATGCTTAAGTGCCCTTTTGGTGGGCTAAACACACTAAACTTCACCTAAGGAGCCAAAACATGCTAACTTCATACCTTCTTGGGAGCTAAAAGGCATAGTGCTTACTCTTTCTGAGCCCAAGTGGTGGTAAGATGCCCTCATGGGAGCCAAAACACAAGCTTAAGGGTGTTCTTGGGGGAATAAGATGAACTGAAGTGGCTTGTTGGGAGCCAAAACACATGCTAGAGTGCCCTCCCTGTTTGCAAAATACACTTAACTGCACACTAGAGTATCTTCTTGGGAGCCAAAACTTGTACTACATGCCATCATGAAGTAACAAAGTGCCTTTAAAGTGGGAAAAATACAGGCAACTGCCCTTCAGGGTGCAAAAATGAGTGCTGAAGTGCCTCCCTGGGAGCCAAAACACTGCTACATGCTCTCTTAGAAGCCAAAATGTGAGAACCACACCCTTTTGGTGTCAAAGAGGCATGCTAAGGTACCTGCTTAGGAGTCAAAACATGTGCTAAATGCCATCTTGAGAGCTATGAATGCATGTTAAATTGCCTTTTTCTCTGGGTACAATACAGTGAACTGTCCTTAAGGGAGCCAAAATGATTGTCAAAGTGCCTGACTGAGAGCCAAAATACACAGTTGTTCCCTCTTGGCAGCCAAAATGCAAGCTGAAGTGCCTTTTCAGGGACAAAGATGATCTTAAGTGCCCTGTTGGAAGCCTAAATTCTTGCCAGAGTACTCTTCTTGTTGGAAAAATAAACTGAACTGTCCTTAAGGGAGCAAAAATAAATGCCAAGATGAGCTGAAGTGGTCTCTTGGGAGCCAAAATGCACTGTATGTTCCTTTTTTTTTTCTTTTTACCCCCACTCTTTAAAAAATGTGTACATTTTAATGGTTTATGGCAAGTCAAAGTAGAAGTTTGAAGTGAGTTGGAAAGAATCAGTTCATGCTAAATCAAGAAAATAGTTAATTACTTGTAAAAGTCACCAGAGTGACGGACGCGTCGTTTCTGTCGAGTGCACGCCCTCCATGACACTGACACAGTGTCTTGTATTCTTGCGAGAAATGTGAGATTTCCAGAGGATCTCGGTAATCTCTACACTCCTTAGGGGGATTAGGGGCAGTGGAAGACAGGTTTTATTATACCCTGAAGGAGGAAGGAGGGGGGGATTTAATCCAGAAGTCCGGATTTATTCAGAAACCTGTCGACAGGATTGAAGATTCTTTTCGACAAAGCAGCGTTGATTCTGTTAAAGAGGAGGGGGGGCGGGAGAAAACATCACAGGGAGAGCGTTTGCTTTACAAGATAATGCTCTTTAACTGGAATAAACCTTGATGTATGTTTGCTTTTGAAAGGAACGCCTTCCATATCTGACGTGTGGTAAATCTGAATCCCTTTGTGATTTTTTCAAAGTGGTAATTTCAGACAGCTTTCAGAGCAAAGTGCGACAAGAAAACATCAGACTTGGTATAGCAGCCTTCACGTATTGCCACAAAGTGTTCTTCCTTTCAGAGCTTTCTGTAGTTTTGTGTGGGTAGATGTGACCTTTCCCGAGCACAGTCACCCATTTATCCTTTCCATATCTACATGGACCTAGAAAACGGGCTGACACCTCGCAAAGCTGCAAAGATTAAGATGTCAAGCAAAGGTTAAGGCTAAGACGCTAAAGCTACTAAAGCTGCACACGCCAGGTTGTTGTGTGCGCGGATGGCCTCGACACCGTGCCTGCCCGTGGGTGTGTTTAAAGACTCGGCGAGGAAAAATGGAGCTACCTAAAACTCCCTGCATTCAGAGATGGTTTTCAATTTAACCCTGAAATCTCTCTACTTAATTTGTTTGCTTTCAAGCATACGTGAGCTGCGGTTTCGCACATCGGCTGTCACCTAGTTTTCAGCTCCACCACATCTTCACACCCTCGCCTGCCTGGACAAACTCGTCCGGCTCCCTCGTCTCCACGCCAGCATCCCTGGGGCTTTTCCTTTATCGCCCGAAATAGCATCTCATATCCAGCTCTGAGTCTCCTTGCTCATCGTTTCTCTCCTCGAACAATCTGTGTGATTTACCCAACTGCTGCTTTTAAAGGAAAAAAAAAAAAAAGGGGGGGTTGTTCTGGTGACGGTTAGTTCTTTTTAACGTGCCTGCTTGTTGGATAGCGATCCTGCCGTGAGCAGATGGGGACGAGGATCATCTTCCCTGTAATTGGCAGACGAAGATTGAATTAGAGAGAGGGAGGGAATCAAATGAGTGGAAATGGATCCCGCTTGACCCCGTGGTCTGGATAGTGATGTGATGAGTCTACCCCCCCCTCCAGCAGCTCCACCCGCTTCGTCTTGATAACGTCTCTGTACAAACACAGCATGCGGCCCCTGAGATTCCCTTTTGTTCCTCTAATTCCCTCCTTTATTTGTCTAGTTTCGTATTTTCCTGATTTGGAAGCGAGCCCCCGCTGCTTTCGCTCGTCCCATTTCTGTTTTACGCCTGCGCCTCTGCTGCCACCCATTCACCCACTGTCAACTCAACCGCAAGATCCTTTTTTTGGGCCCCAAGGCGGCATGTTCCTCCTAAACACTTCCTTTCTCACTCCTGATTGGAGGCGGAGGTTTGGGGGTTATTTGCTCTTAAATCCTGAAATGTAACATCAAGTGATAAAAGGTAAAAATACAAATCTTATTATTGCTATTTAAGAAATCTTGGCCTGTTTCCTTCAACGTGGGTGCAGCGTTATTTGAATAATGTCTTGGCATTTTCAGACATAAACTAGAGTAGGGGCTGCATTTCCTTTCAGCAAATGCTGGAGGAATGCTGAGCCCCATTTAAATATTAAGTACTATTTTGCAGGAAAGGCTCAATGTCGAAATGCTGATCCCCATTTCAACATTGAGCACAAAAATACAAAACTAGACGAATGCTATAACCCTTACTTGAACATCTCGATTTATGTTGGAATGCTGAGCATCAGCAAGTGCAAATCTTATAATGCTGCTTTCAACATTTTGATGACAACATTCCGTAACATGTGATAAATAAATCAAACACTGCAAAACAAAATGACATAAATGGGCTGAATACTTCATTAATAAGGAAAACAAAGTGATTAAGCATTAGCTGTCACATTAAAGCACCCCTAAGGCAGTGATTCCAAACCTGTACAAATATGGTCTTAGGAATATTAAAATGACCTGAAATGTAATTTTAAAAATATTATTATACCTAAAATGTAAAAAAACAGCGTTTAGCCTAAAATGTAATAACGGCAAAAGGAAAAGTTATCAGCTCCTGTTTCATCACTGACTTATTATATTTTGGGTTTTATTACTTATTTTTAAACACTTCTGGCTCAGCACTTTAGTTACATTATCAACCATTCACTACATTTCTGGTAATTATTGCACTGTTTTTATGACATTTCAGGTCTTTGTTACAAATTGGGCTCTAACTAGGCGATATATATTATATAGCCTTCATATTTATGGGGTCAGAGGCTGGTAAGAGGTGGGCCACAAACATTTAGTGAGACGTAAAAGTGGGCCCCAAGATAGAAAAGGTTGGGAACTGCTGCTGGGGATTTTTAACATCTTAAGAACGCGGCTAAAATTTGATGTCAGCAGATGTTTATAAGGCGCTATGACATGTTAGAGCCCAATATGTAGCAAAGACTGAAATATTATTTTAAAAAATGCAAGCTAGTTTTAAAAATATTGACTTCTGCCCAAGTGGTTACCGTCTGCAATTTCATACAAATACCACAAGTTGTTGGAAAAAGTTAAATAAAATGATAATTTAGAAAGAAATTATTTCCTATAAAAATCCAAGGCATTGAAGAGTTTTTGTTTCTGTGAGTATGCAACAAAATATTGAGCAGTGCTATTTCAAACTAAGAAAATATTGCATTAAACAAGGAAAAGGGCATTTGTTAATAGCAATAGCTGATGATTCTCACATTCATTTTAGCTTTAGTGTGTAAAAACATTCATTTTGCTTTAAAAAACTAAAAGAGCAAAGTGCGAAATAAAAGGCACATTTTAGATATTAAAGCTGGGTATATTTTCCAGGAGATGAAATGAAACCATTCCAAAGTGAGCATGTGACTCGAGACTGAGATGACGTGAGGGCAGGAAGTTATTCCCCCTTGGTGGCGGCGGCAGAGGGATCCCTCTTGGGCACAGAAACACCTCTGAAATGGATTTGATTCGACGGTGCGAGTTATCAACACCCTGACTGCGGTGTGAAATCGATGTGCAGTCTTGTGCTTGTTTTTCCGGTGCCACTTCTCCACCGCCCCACTCCCTGAGCAGTTTCTGTGCTCTGAAATAAAAGCAGCCGTTATGTTTTTCCAACATTAAGCGGGTGATGATAATGGCGACGGCCTAACCAGCTTCCATCAAGGCTTTTATCACGAGATGACGCTGTCCGTGATGGCAGTGAGTGAATTAACAAGGCAGATATTGATCTCTGGCTGCGAGTTTCCTCTGTTGCTTTTTGATGGTGATTTAGCGAGTGAGAGAGAGACAATCAGAGTAAGAGAGAGAGAGAGAGGCCGATCGATAGTGTTTGCAGGTTTGCCGTGTGGAGAAAAGGTGACAGGCGGCGAGAAGGGCACGAACGAGGCGTGGGATTGATCCGCGGCCAAATGCGACAAGTTGATTTTGCTTTAACGTCGGTTTGTGCCGCGCCGAGAGTCGATTAAGAGTCGTGTATATTCGCTCAAATCAGGAACAAAAGTGTTCCCACTTTGTTAGAGACTTGAAAGCCACAAAGTGCATCAGCAAAGAGCTCAGGGTGGAGTGACCATGCTTTAAAATCCCCAAAAAAATGGACCAACCGCCCCCACAAAGTAGCTCCTAAACCCATACATTTATTTATAATAGGCCTTTTTCTCAACTTTTTCTTTTTAAAATGTTTAATATCTCCAGATTTTGCCTTCTAATCTCAGAATTTTCTCTTTATATCTTTAAAATCTTAATTTTTTGTCCGAACATTGACTTCATATTCAAAAATTTTGACTTAATCATCTAAATACTCTGACATTTTAACCTTTTACAATTTGGTCTTCTTTCTCAACATTTTGACTTTTAAACCTCAATTCTTTTTTACTTATCTCAAATTTTTTGGCTTTTTAACTCATTTCTACAATTTTACCTATTTATCCTCAGAGTTTGACCTTTTAACCCCAAAATTTTTGACTTCTGGTAACAAAATCCTGACTTTTTAACCTCAAAATTTTGACTTTCTCTCTAAATCTTGAAATCTTTATCATAGATTTTTGACTTTTTATCTCCAAAATTTTGACTCTTAATTTCAGAATTTCAAATTTACGATCTCAATATTTTGACTTCATTTTACAATTTTGCCTTTCTCTCTCATTATTTGACCTATCAACCTAAAATGTTTGACTTTTTTTCCCCAAAACTTTGACTTGATATGGACCAAAAAACAATTCTCAAAAAAGTCAAGTTTTCGTTTTTATTTTTTTAACTGGCAGAAGTGGGCTTCCATAATCGTGCCTCCACACAAATCTTAACAAAAACAAAAATATATATCTTATAAATAATTCCTCAAAATAGTAGATAAAGTTGAATTTAGATTTTAAGGTGTTTAAATTTCCAGCTTTGCAAACAGTATACGACTTCTTGTATATTTGCAGTTGGTCTGTAAAAGTTCAACATTTTACTTCAGCATTTTCTGTCTGTGAGTGCAGCACAAACAGTCAGAGTTTCATGTTTTTATTTCAACATCTTTACAGGTTGGTGCATCAGAATAATGTCAGTATCTCGGTGCAGCTTTGCAGAGCAAGGTGAGAAACACCCAAAACATTATGGTGTGTTTTATAAAATTCCTCCGGGTTAAAGAGGGGCTTTGTTCGGCCTATGAATGAGGAGTAATTAGCCCTGACCTTCATAATCCCACCCTGCCTTTGTCCCTGACAGGAGTAAGAGGAGCGCTTTGACATTTGCTGCTCTTCGTCAATAGGTCACGATGAAAGCGCACACACACACACGGCGAGCACGGACGTGTATCGATCCGCCCGTCTCGCGGTCAGATGTACAGATAGATGATAGGCACAGGAGGAGGAAGGAGGCCCAGCTCCTCTCCAGGAAGTAGACCGCTCCACCAAGCGCTCGCGTGTGTCCGTCCATCCATCGCCAATGGCGTGGTAATTCACTTATCCTGCACTGCGAACGGCCATTATCTGTGGGCGGTGTGTGTGCGTCTGCCATGATATCATCATGACACTCACTTAAGAAGACATCACAGCTGCCTGATCTCTGCCGTCTGCCTGTAATGGCTGAATTACCGTCCTTTTAAGGCCCTTTGCTGGAGCACTTAATGCTCGTAACGCGACTTCTCTCACAATTAATCAGATTGTTTCAGCTGAATTGAAGCGTGGTAGCTCTCCCTGCTAACGCTCAAGTTTTTGGGCTGATTTTGTCGAACATATCAGTCAAAATATGCAAATGGGATCACACATACATTTCATGAGTCATGTTGGAAGTGTGAAGTCAGCTGTGACACATCTCCAGACATCGTCTCCTCAAATTCTTTGTATTTTGTTATTGGTTGATTTTTAGGAGCCAAACTCAGGGTGTATTCACTTCTCTGTCTTTCTCATCCTCCATGACACTATTTGTGTTTAAAGACTCTTAATCATGTTGATATCTGTTAATTATTGATGATGATCTATGATATTTCCTGTAAGTGATTCAGTGGTTCACACACAGGCTAAGTAGACACAATGGATTCACAGGGTTTGTCCCCCTCCTGCGTTTTGCCTTTTTGGAGGCTACAATAATGTTTTTCATATGGATGCCTATTTCCACCAGCTGGGAAAATAAAATTTAAAAATTTCCTTTGATTAATTTTTTTTTTCACCAATCTAAAGTCAAAATTTTGGGACACAAAGTTAAAATTTGGAGATAAAAAGAGTCTTGATTATAAGGTAGGTCTAAATTTTGAGATAAAAGTCTAAAGTATCATACAAATTAATATAATAATAATAATAATACATTTTATTTGTATTGCACTTTACATTTAGACAATATCAAAGTGCTACAGAGTAAGACACAATTAAAAACAATTAAAAAAAACCTTAAAAACCCTTTTAAGAATAATTTCTAGGGTAGTAATGGAGAGCCCAGTACTGCCAAAGAGCCAAATGCTTTTTTGAAAAGATAAGTTTTAAGATTTCTTTTGAAATCTTCTGTAGTCTGTGGGGCCCTCAGATGGTCAGGAGATGATAAAGTCCAAATATTAAGATATGGTTGAAATTTGAGAGGTAAAAAGTCTATGTTATGAGATAAAAAGTGTAAATTTTAAAATGAAAAGTTAAAATTACGAGATAAAGAGTCCAAAAAAATTTAAATAAGGTTGAAAAATGGCAATAGAAAGGCCAAAATTGAAGCTAGAAAGTCTTATTTGTAAAATAAAAAGTTAAAATTTGAGATAATAAAATTAAAGAAGCTGAAGTTAGAGATGAAAAGTTATAGCTGTGATAATCCTTGAAATTTTGAGGGAAAAAGTGAAAAATTCAAAATAAGAGATAAGATACTTTGAGAGAAAAATTTAACATTATGAGATGTAGAATCAAAATTTAAGATGAAAATAAAGTCAAAATTTGATGATAGTTTGACTTTCTATGTTATTAATGTGACACTTGTTTTAAATTTTGGCTTTATATGAGCTAAAATAAATCTGAATACAGCCAGTTTTTCAGTCATCAAAAGATCCAAAATTAGACCTTGACCATTGCACGTCACTCTGCCCGACCCTGATAACAGCGAGATGAGTTGTTGTATGTAATGTGATTTAAACATCTAATCCAGATCCATGCAGAGCAGACAGGTATGAAGCAGTTGTATATGAGGGGAACAGGACTGAGTTTCCAGCATTGCAGCAGAACGTCCTTGAATTTGAATCTTTATTCTGCGGTTGAATAAACGCTCCTAGAAGGTAAACCGCAGCCTCGTGGGATGAAGGGAAATAAAATGTTCTGCTTTTTATCTGAGCTTTATATTTTGAATCTCTCCGTGACACCGCGGGTCACGGTGATCTCTGCGCTCAGGACGAGCGGTTTTCAATTCCTCTTTTATCTCCGCTTTTTCTTCCCTTTTGAAAAACTTTTCTGCTGAGATTCTCCCAGCGCCGACCTCTCCGGTCACCTCCCTGTCCTGCCGGTCACCGCTGAGCTCAATAGAAAGCGCTGTTTGTCGGTTGAAAGCTTTTTTTCCTCTACTTTTTTCTCACTCTTTCCTGTGCTGCTGGGTTACAGCAGTTTTGGACGTGTCGTTTGAGGCCGATCGGAAAAAAAAAACTCATTATCAGAGGTAGGCGGCGGCAAATTAGTGTGATAAAAACAAAAATAATTCCTCATCTGTGGGATATTAAACGCACATGCTTACTTTGTGTCGCCGTCTCTGTCATTAGTCTCTAACACCCTCAGACGCACTTGATGATGTTTTTCATTTAAACCCTCATCGCACTTCTCTATATTCGTCCAGCGCTGCAGTATTTCTTCCGGCTCATATTTCTGTTTTATCTCCAGCAGGAAATGAGAAATTTGCTGCAGCCATTAGTTTCATCCTTCCTCGCTGTGCTGCGAATGTTCTGCCTGTTTTTTAAAGTCTCCTTTTGTTCTTCCCCAACAGGAACTTCTACTACATCACCATGCTCCGCGACCCAGTGTCACGCTACCTCAGCGAGTGGAAGCACGTGCAGCGCGGCGCAACGTGGAAAACCGCCCTCCACATGTGCGACGGGCGCCCGCCCACGCAGGATGAGCTACCCGCGTGCTACAGCGGCGAGGACTGGACCGGAGTGAGCCTCGCTGACTTCATGAGCTGCCCGTCCAACCTCGCTAACAACCGGCAAGTGCGCATGCTCGCCGATTTGAGCTTGGTGGGGTGCTACAACATGTCGTCCGTTAGCGAGCTGGAGCGTGGGCGCATCCTGCTCGCCAGCGCCAAAGCTAACCTGCGCAACATGGCGTTCTTCGGGTTGACGGAGTTCCAGAGGAAGACGCAGTACCTCTTCGAGCGGACGTTCGGCCTCCACTTCATCCGCGCCTTCACGCAGATTAACAGCACGCGCGCGGCCAGCGTGGGCATCAGCGAGAAGGTGCGGTGGCGCATCGAGGGCCTCAACGCCCTGGACGTGGAGCTCTACGAGTACGCCAAGGAGCTCTTCCTGCGGCGCTACCAGTACAACCGGCAGAAGCAGCACCAGGCGGAGCGGCTGAGGAGGTGGCAGGAGCGGCAGGAGAGGCAGCACAGGCAGCGCATGCACAGGACATATTTGGCGGCGCTGTGGAGACTCGGCGGAGGAGGGGGAGGGGAGGACGAGGAGGAGGAAGTGAAGGCGCAGGAGGAGATAACCACGACAGAGGACTACAGCAGCCAGGTGGTGCGGTGGTGAGGAGCGCGGGGGGGGGACTCGAACACACACTCAGTGATGGCTGGTTGATTCATCGTGCTTTACTCTCCTCCCTCCTTCCGTCTCCTGCTGTCTCTGCTGTGAATCTGCCAAAAAACCTCCTGCCCTCATAGTGCGCCTGCCGAACCGTGTCTTAATATTTATGATGGATGTACTCGTCATGGCAACATAAGACATTTTCTATTTGTTTTTTCTTAACGCTAATTTTGGCACTGCAGTTGTGTATGTATTGATTTACTCATTAGAAGTGCTTTGAATGTTCTCAGAGCGGCGCAAATGTTCCCATAACTCCGCTAACAACTCAAGGAGAGTCTATTTTCAAAATGGCGGAGGCTCCTCTGTGTCATGTTTGTGATCTAGCGCCGTGTTGATCAGTGAAATCTCGTAGTTACTCTGTGGTGTTTGGCTTCATACGGATATCAAAGCACAAAGTTGGCACTAGTGTCTCTTACTCTTTCCACTGACTCAGCTAGCTGCAGGAAACAATCGAGGACGGAAAATGTGTTCAATAAAAAAAAAAGAAAAAAAAGAAAAAAAAATCTGCGGTGATGTAAATGTGTCCCTGGTACGCATGTGTACATGAACTGCCTTGCCTCCTTTTTCTCACAGCATGTTCTCGCCATAAAATTCTGTAACATCCAAGGCGTGTGCCAAATTCTTCCGTTCGTCCACGCACGTGCACACACGAATACAAACACACACAGATGAGAGAGCTGTTCTGGACGCTCTTACATCACAAAGAGCGAGGGAACATTGGCGTTTCCACCATTAGCACATTGATCACAGGCTCTTCACTTCCAAATTGATCATTTAAGGTTCAATTGACCATGACGCTGGCGCTGCAGAAAATAGAGGGAACTCGCTTCTCCTCCTCCACCTCCTCCTCTCTATAATCTGACAAACATACAGTCCTCTCCTCCTCTCTTTCTGACGTTCAATTTGCACTCCAGAAAGAAAAAACAATCTGTTCCAACACCTCGCCGCAGACGGCAGGCCTTTGAGATGTTCGGCGCAGGAGTGATTGCTTTATATTAATATCCTGTGGCTGTAATAAGCACTTTCTCCACCGCTGTGCAGACGTTTTGTTCATGAGGAGGAAAACGAGGATGAGGAGGAGATCAGTCAGGGAGGATGAGAAGGAAATGGCGATGTCCACGGACAGAAATAGCCTCTCCATCCCCAGCTGCTGTCTATATTCTTCTTTCGCAGCATGGCGCGGAGAAAGATTACACTTACATAAGGTTGTGATAATGAAACGGTGAAGACATGCACGCAGGAAAACTGACAAGACACCTTAAAATATGACTTTAGATGCGCCTTTGTTTGCACTGATTTCCTCTTTCTCCCTTTTTTGACAGCCCTCCTCCAGGCTTTTTTAAATTGAGGAATGTGCAGCCCGCCTTGTTAGCTCATGGCTGAGGAGAGCGCCGAGAACTCAGTGAGTGCTCAGATCCAACCTGAGAGTCTTTCACAGATCAGTAGCTGCAGGAGGTGTTGTTGGGCTGTAAAATCACACCGGCGGGGAGACGGACGCAGCAACCGCTATGATTGAGGCGGTTTCTTTTTGTCTGGCTTTTAACGGTGTTCATCCGCTTCCAGAAGGTTGTGAGAGAAGTCGATGAAAAATGTTGAACATTTTCCATCACCAAAAAAAACACTGCTCGTATATTACAATACTTACGGTATTATTCATAACAATGAAATTCGTCAATCAGAGCAAGCAAAGTAAATGCAAATACCAACTCTATATGTTTTTTCTAACCTCTTAGGACTCACGCATTTGTCTAGTGTGCATATTTTTTATTTACTCCTTGCTTTTAAGGATCAGTAAAGCCTAAGAAGTATAAAAACTAAAATTGGCTCAGGAAGTTATGTTCTCAGCATTATTATTCAGGTTTTAGTTATATGTGTTATTGTTCATAACAACACATTTTTTCTCACTGAAAAGAGTCTAAATTTGTGATATCAACAAGAAACTTAAAAAAAAAATAAAGTGTCATAGATCAAAGACCCAGAAATGTAATGTTGACATATATGGATGCTAGATCTTTAGAGGTTAAATATCTTTGGGAGTTTTACACAGGTTGATGGGAATATTTTTTTGATGCTCTTTTTTTGGTGATAAAAAGCATGTAGTTCCTAAAGTATCCACTTGCAAAAGTCAAGAAATTTGTTAAGGTTTTAAGTTGTAAACACATTTTTACAGTAAAACAAACTGGTTTAAAATACAAGTTTGACTTCTAGTAAGTGACAATTAAAAAATGAAGCTAAGTGTGTTGACATGCTAACAAGGCCAAAAACACAAACAAACAATGGAACAATTAAAAAAAACAACAACAAAAAAAACAACATATTAATATATTAAAAAACATCTACTGCTGAATTCGGTGAACAAGTTTATCCAATCAGAGGCCAAGCTCTCATGACTGACAGGCACATCATCCAAGTGCAATATTTCCTTCCATCATGAATTGAGTATTTCATCACATGTATTTCTTTATTCTATGAAACCTGTGTTATTTGAACACATCTTTAAACTATTAAAATATAACATGTTTTTTTGTGTTTTGGTTCCTCAAACCCCCAAAATGTCAGGTGGTGCAACCGTCCTGACAAGTATCCACAGTAATTAAACTCTAAAAATTGAATGTCAGTTATTGTAAATGGAAATTAAAAATACAGTGGCATTATTTTATGCTTGAACCTTTTTAATAAAAACATTCTTTGCAAATAAAAAGAATTTTAAAGCTGTTGAGAAATGTAAAAAACTTTTGTCCCGTAATTTTCACCTTGTCAAATGTCAGGGTGGTGCAACCGTAACATTAGACTTTTATTTTAAAGTGAAGAGAATAAAACAGGAAACAGGAAACTGCATCAGCCAGAGGAGCCCAAATGACATTTGTGACCAAGTGGAAAAGTTTGTAGATTTCTCTGAAATACTGATAAAAAAGGTTTTTTCACTTCATTGGTGACTGGAACAATTTCCATGTCAGGTGGTACAACCAATGTAATAATGTGAAATGTTATTTTAACATCAAATTATTT
>RPOG01003167.1:32637-70616 GCA_008086565.1 Thalassoma bifasciatum | reverse complement strand
ATTCCTGTCCACATGCAGCAGTTATTCTGCAGTGATCTGTTCAAACCTGAGAGTCTATCAATAAAATGAAGAGCCAGGTTACGTTTGCTCTGCTTGGTGAGGTTGGAGTTGGTAGATGAGCACTGGTAGGACACAACCAGGATTCACTAACGTTACTGACACGTCTCAGAGCACCGAGCTGTGAGGAGCTAAATGTAGCTGCTACTAAACTATGTTACAAACTGAATTCATAAAGTTTGCTTTCCTAACAACACAGAACATTTAATTAACAAAAGCCTGTAGTTATCTAAATGTAAAAAAAGAAGAGTTAAAAAGGAGATCTGGGTGCAAAGACTTATGGGGAGTGGAGTCTTTATCACTAGCACTGACGTTGGCTTTTCCTGAAAGTCTTCACTGCTAGTTTAATGTGAATAGCAACTAGTTGAGGGTTCAACCTTCCCTTTTTGGTGCTAAGGTGGTAAAAACACATCAAGCTTTCAGTAAATAAACGTTATTTTACCAAAAAGACGAGTTCTGTCACAGTGTCAACAACCCTGACTGTGCAGAAAGTTCATACAAAACACAATCCAGTTGTTTTTTTGTGCAAAATTCAGTCTGATGTGGATTTATATGTTTGCAAATTTCATATTGTTTCTGCTAATTAATTACTATATTGTTTCTTGTCCATTGTTGACCTGAGTGAAGCTCTGAGAGCCAGGTTACGTTTACTCTGCTGGGTGAGGTTGGAGTTGGTAGATGAGACCTGGTAGGACACAACCAGGATTCACTAACGTTACAGACATGTATCAGAGCATCGAGCTGTGAGGAACTAAATGACAGATGTGTGGACTCTTCCTCTATTTCCCAGTTCATCTTTTTAGATACACACACATGACTGAAGTCTTCCTGCCGCTCTGCTGTTGGCGCCCTCAGGATCCTCAGGTTCCTCAGGATCTGGGTGACACATCTGTTCTGTGGAGGCAGAGAGCGGCGCCAAAGACGAGTCTAATCTTCTCTCTCATCTCTGTCCTCTGCTTTGGTCTGTCGCTGCCTCAGTGTCTCACTCCCTCTGTTTCCCCACACACACCCCACAGTTTACACTCACACCTGCAGCGAGGCGAGACCATCAGAGTCGGGATCTTTACGGAGGCAGGAGGACGAGGATGAGACGGGCTTCATCCGTTTCATCTGTAACCACTTTGTGTGTGTGTGTGTGTGTGTGTGAAGGTCACTGTTGGTTTGTGGTTCTGCTCTGTTTACACTCGTATGAGACCTCTGTTTGTTGGAGTGTGTGTTTGTTAAAGTGTGTGTTTGTTGAAGCGTGTGTTTGTTTACGCTGTGGTTGTGTGTGACGTCCATGTTTGCATCAGGGTTTGTCTCAAACACGCTGATAAGAGTTCACCTCTCTGATATTATACAGGTTTAATCTGTGTCAGAGCTGAGGAGGTGACTCTGGGGTCAGGTAACCATGGCAACGAAAACACTTTTATTAGAGTAACCATATTTTTAAAAACGCAAAACAGTTAGGACCACCAGTAAAAATACCCAAAGACCCTCAAAGACGACAAAGCAGCTTCATTTTCCTGTGTGAAATATGTAAAAATTTCTATAATGTAAACATAAACATGGTATAGAAGCCCAAAACTGCCAATTCAAAAGATTAAAAATAAAAACCTAGGTTTGTAATTTTTTTTTCTTTTCATTTTGCCCATATCAAGATGTAATTTTGGTTTAAAATAAGTGAAATTTTGACTTTTTTAGCACAAATTTTATTTAATTTCAAATTTTTGACCCTATATTCTATGATTTTGACTTTTTATCGCATATTTTCACTTAATTATTGCAGATTTAGAATTGATAACAGTATTTTAAACTTCGTATATCAAATTTGTCAACTGTTTGGTCTCAAAATCTTGAGTTTTTTGCATAATTTTGACTTAATAATCTTATAATTCAACACTATTAAAAAACAATTTTGGGCTTTTTTCATTGAAAATCTTGACTTTTTACTCCACATATTGACTTCTTTTAACAATCATCATCATCTAATAATTTTGATTTGATAATCTCATAATTTCGACTTAATTTTCAAACAATTTTTGCTTCTAATCTAAAGAAATTCAACCTCACACTTGTACAATTTTGGCTTTTTATCTAAAATTTTTGACTTGAGTATTGGTCCAAAAAAAGTTTTTGTTTCTAATTTTTTAACTGTTTAGTCTCCACTTTCACTGATTGTGATATTGAGGTCTGTTTTTTCTCCTTTTCTGGATGCTGACAGATTAAGACAGACAGAAACAGAAGCTGGAGGTGAAGAAAAACTCCTGTGTTTCATAAACAGACGTCTGCCTGTCATCGGCCTCGTCTGAGCGCGCTCCGTTCCCACGACCGACTCGCTGCAGGAGGCGGCGACACGCCACGCGGACACCAATGTAGCATGAGTTCCTACACGAATAAGACCAGACGACTGCCACACACACACACACACACATACACATAACTATAAGTGTGTGTACATGTGTGTGTGTGTGTGTGTGTTTGAGAGTGTATGTGATGTGCATGACATCATCTCCCTGCGCTGCTGTTAACCACACCTTTCCATCCGGTTTAGACCCATGACCAAATAAACACCATTCACACTCCATCTCCACATCTCCACACACACACACACACACACACACACACAGAGCCTGGCGTCTGTAATTGAAATAAAACGGAGTGTGAGCAGAGGTCATGACCTCCTGCTCGACCAAAGAAGTTACTCTCTCTCTCTCTCACCACGTCTGAAACACTCAAAAGAAAAAACAGACTTTTCTTAAAGGGACAGAGAGGAGTTTTTAAGTGATATTGAAAAAGTTTATAATCCAGATATTTGCCTGATTATAATCCACAATTTAAAATGAGATTATCAGCATTTAAACAGGTTATTTCTAAATGCTAATTCTTAACTTCCTGTTAGGTTCTCTTACACCTTTTATTCCATCAGTTTTAGTTCGGTGCTGGTGTTTAGTTGGTTCTAATCCCGTTTGTTCTTCCTCAGAACCTTTTAGGTTTTTCCATCAGCGAGTGTCGAGTTGGCGCCACGTCATTGCGCCATTGTTAAACGTCAATACGTCACAATAGTTTGGTCACAATAAAATAAGGCGTGATCATTTTTAGGAATCATAGGACAGAAACTGAGGGTGAAAATGCTCTTTTTTTTTTTTTTTTTAAGATATTTTTGGGGGTTTTCTGCCTTTAATTGGACAGTGGAGGACAGTACGAAAGGGGGAGAGAGTGGGGAATGACATGCGGGAAACAGGCTACAGGTGGGAATCGAACCCGGGCCATCCGCCCAAGGGGAAACCTCATGGCGCGCGGCCATATCCTCTAGGCCATCTGCGCCCCAGAATGCTCTTTTTTAAAAGAAATAAACTGATATTCTTTGGACTTCAGCCCCCCTACACACACACACACACACACACACACATACACACACACACACACACACACACTCTTCCCTCCTCTCATTTGTTTTCTCTCAGTGCTAATCTAAATTCCTCGTGAACACCTTCAATCACACGCCTGATGATCCGTGTTCAGTTCCTCCCTGATGAGACTGTTTCCCCCGTCTACACACACACACACACACACACACACACACACACACACACACACACACACACACACTCTGCTGTGTGTTTCTGGCCTTGACCTTTTAAACCTCTATCCCATAATTCCAGAGTGTTTAGATCCCACACACGCCGGCCTCGGAGCGCTAACAGATAAATCCAGCTCTGACACAAACAGGAGCAGAAACACAAACGTTCTCTTCAGATCTTCACTTTGTTTTCATCAGAGAAAGTTTTTACTCTTCTTCACCTGCTGAACGTCATTAATGAAACAGTCTTTAACCCTGATGTGATGTCACATCTGTCTGTGTGTGGTCACGTTGGACGATTCCCCCTCTGAGAGTTGTATTTAATCTAAGAGTGCGGCGATGACTCCCTCGGCTGCTGTAGGCGTCACGCTCAGTGACGGCGCTGAGGCCCACGGCGAAGCAGAAGGAGGAGAAACAGAGGCGTAAGTTACAACAGGAACAAGAAATGAGTGAGTGAAGATTTGCAGGTTTGTTGGAGGATTTTTACTTTATCCTGCCGTAGCCAATGGCAGGTCCACTTGGCCTTGTGTTTTGGATCATTGTCATGTGTGAACGTCCAAGTACGTCTCATGTGCAGCTTCTGGGCTGATGAGTGTAAATTTTCCTCCAGTATTTTCTGATAACATGCTGCATTCATCCTTCATTCATCAGTTTGGACCAAGTTTCCTGAGCCTTTGTAGCTCACACATCCCCAAAACATCAGTGATCCACCTCCGTGTTTCACAGTAGGAANATTTCGTAACATGAATATTTTCTGATCCAATGAAAGTCCAAAATACTTCTGCTCTTCTGTCTTTACGTTTCCTGACCTCTGGTTTCTTTTGTCCTCTCCTCACATGAACTTTGAAGGAGAAGGAACAAATTATCCTGCTTATGGAGAGCGATGCTCTTTGTGAAATCTAATTACCCTTCAGTGTTTTCCAGCCCACTACAAAGAGCAGCCGTGGGTTGCGTGCTTGTCCACTGCATGGACGGATACATACGTTATAAAAAGGGTGTGTGTTTGTGTGTTTGTGCGCTTACATCTGCTCGTATCTCCTGCCTATATGAGCGCAGCGCGTCTAAACACGGCTGTGTTTAAGCCTCGTAAACACTAAACATAGTGCGGCTGTGACCATGGAGCTGAGGAGCTGCTGTGATTAGCAGCTGAACGCAGAGTGATCAGAGGGAGGCAGGCAGGCGGAAACCAGAGCAGGGCTTTTATGTGCACTTTATTTTAGCAAAGATTTCCCATAATTAGCTCCACTGTGGCAGGATTTATTACACATGCAGGGATGTAAATGCTAAATATAACTGCACAAGCATCTGACACATGTAAAGACAGAAACTAATAAAATGTAAAGGCTTCTTTGCCAAGTTTGCACATAAACATTGCATGGTTGTGGTGCACGTACACATCCGCCCTGCACAGATGCAGTGTGGGTAACAAAGCTGAGCTATAAGAGTTGCCTGTAAACGTTCTTTGAAAAGACATTTCTAAAACGATCTGCATCATAAACACAAACAAGAAGCTAAAATAAGGCGACCAAGCGTCCCCTTTTATCCCGACATGTTCCTAAAAACTGGAATTTCCTAAAATTCCCCAAAATGTTGTTGTGTTTTTCTCAGCTTGTTCTACAGACCTTTGGTATTTATAACAAAGCAAAAACTGCACTGAGCTACTGACATTATTCTGATGCACCAACCTGCTCTTTATTCAAGCATGTAGCGAGCGATTATTATGGAAGTCAGTTAACAAATAAAAATGAAAACTTGGCTTTGTTGAGAATTTTGAAGGGGCCTGTATCAAGAAAAATGTTGAGATTAAAAGTCAAAACTCTGGGTTAAAAAGCTTAAATTTAGAGATAATCGTCAAAATTGTAAGATAAACAGCCAAGATTTTGAGGATAAAAGATGAAAAATTGGATGAAAAAAAGGCAAAAATTTTGGACAAAAGGCAAAATTTGCAAGTAAGTAGAAAACTAATAAATAAAAACCAGGAATTTAAGAAAATGAAGACAAAATAATGAGGAAAAAAGTCCAAAGTTTGAGTTTGTATTTTATTAATTTTACTTTTCATGTAATAAGTTTTTTTGTAATATAGGCAAAAAGAAAGAGAAAAAAAGAGAGTCAAAAATTTTGGATAAAAGTCAGAATTTTGCAACTAAGTCAACACTGATAAATTAAAATCAGGAATTTAACAAAATTAGGGCAAAATTTTGAGGGAAATTAAGTCTAAATTTTGACTATTCTACCTTTTCATCTCAATGTTTTTCAATTTTTTTTTTTTAAATGGGCAAAAAAGGACAACATTTTAAGGAAAAAAGTAAGTCAAAATTTTGCAATTAAGAATTTTTCTTTGGGGGAAATACAGTAATAAAATATAGTCAAAACTATGAGAAAAAAAGTCCACGTTTTCACTTTTAGCTCATTTATCTGACTTTTGCCTCAAAGTTTTGACTTAAAATGGCAAAAAAAAAGTCAAATTTTGTGATAAAAAGTCGAAGTTTTGGGGAAAGTAAGGTCAAAATATTCATATATGGTCAAATTATGAGGAAAAAAAGGCAACATTTCGACATTTTATCTCATTAATTTTCTGACTTTCAACCCTAAATTCTGACTTTATACAGACGTGAAGGAAGAAAAACTTCACAAAGCCAATCTTTGGTGCCGTTTCATTTGCAGAAATTGCCTCGATACATTATTTCTGTTTCCAATATAGAAAATGTTCCTTCAAACGGTAAAGAAGTGTTTTAAATAAGTGTTTATGTTATGAAGCTGCTTTGTCGTCTCTGAGGATCTTTGGGTATTTTTGCAGGTCCACTTTTTGGGGTTTTTAGAATATTTATGGGTTTTTTAGAATATGGTTAAATGTCCTAAAATGCAACAGTGTGGAGAAGAGAACGTGATTATTTGTGTAACGGAGTGAAAAGGTCGGAGGTGTCTCATTATCAAGTTCAGAGCAGACGTCTTTGTGCAGAGGCGCTAACTGAGGCGGCATGGAGGGATCAAAAGAGGTCGAGTCCAAGCAGCCATTACTGCCATAAACAACCACACACACACACACACTCACACACACACTTCGCAGAGAGCCTCCTTACCCCCGGGTCAACCCTCCTTGTTGCCTGTTGTCCATGTCTGTCATCAGCCCCCCCTACACACACACATTCAGCGCTGGCACGAGGGCGCACAAGCAGTCAAAATAAAGTTATCTGGAGGTAAACATCCACGCGGTATTATCACAAAAACACGGAGCGACGAAGAGGAGGAGGGGGATGAAAGAGGGACGCAGACAGAGAGAAACGTTATCTGTGGTCATCAGCCGCAGAGAGAAGGTGTTGAAAGGAGAAAGCTCCAAATCCTCCACATCTGTATCTGAAAGAGCAGGAAACGCACACTGACACAAGTGAAAACTAACACGCCGTAACCAACGCGCCCGCCACCATCATCCCGCACATTAGGGCTGATAAAAGCTCCACAGGTAATCACAGGTTTGGGCGGAAGTCGTGATAGCATTAGCAGCAACAACACAATCTGTGTTCAAAGTGTCAGAAAAATAACTCACATATTCAAGGCCCAACATGTGAGAGAGAAAGAGGAAATGAGACTAAAAAGATCTGTGAGCTCGTGTTGGCTTGTTTGAGCGGTGACAGCGTGTTGGTGACACCTTCAAAATTAACACTTAAATACTCACACATTCATCATTGTGTTGTTTGTGTTCGGTTAAGGGGCCGAACTATGAGACCAGAGGAGGAGAGAAAGTCTTCACATGTGAGACTGAGTGAGTTCAAAGAGAAGAGAGTGAAGAAATGTGTATTTACGATATTAAACTTACATTAATGCATCACAACTGTGAAGAAGGAAGTCTCAAATAATTGGTTTAAAATGTGCAATAAAGTTAAATATGCTTTAACAAATGTATGTATTTGTATGGGAACCTTTCACATTTGAACTGATGTGGTGCTGATACCTAGTCCCAGGGATCAGTGTCAGTACTCAACGGGGGAAATAAACTTTAATTTGTTTAATTACAAAATCTCAAAATAAATCAATTTAACATCTTTATGCCCCAATATATAAACTTTGCAGACATTAAAATGACTTAACTGTTTGCACTGCGACATCAAGGTTGTTTCACATGTTTGTTCAACATGAAAATCCTCAAAAATTTACTAGAACTTGGTGAATTAACAGCTACACAGGGTTTTTTCTTATTAATGCAGAAATTTAAACCCAGCTCGATGTACTCAATGCTCATGTCTGGCATGGAAAATCACTCTTCTACTCTCTCACAGTCACAAGGATGCGTTTCAGCTGGTATAAAACTATTGAATTCGGTACCCATCCTTACACATACGCATTAAAATTAAGCATCATCAGATCCTCCAGCATCTCACAGCTTCTCCCTCTCTTTTCACACAAGTCAGTTGAATACGGCTGCTCATCATCATGAGACAAAAACTGAAACTGAAAGTAAAAGAGAAAGATATTAAGCTGCTTTTTGACACCTGTGAGTGATGCATTTAAGAAATTTAAAGGCCTTAACTTTAGATACATGATTTTTAAACTTTGTAAGGATGCAAAAACAGCCAATATGCATGCATTTAATTTTGCTACTCATTGATTATTTATTCAGATTTTGGAATCAATCGGACTTGATGATGTCAGGATATAAAGTGCTCTTTGTTTTTGTTCATCTCTGTGTTTTTCCCTCCTTACAGCACATGTTCAGGCTCAGTTAGTGTGCGATGCTTAAGTTGCTTCACATCATCCATTCACAGTCAGTTTTATGACGCATGGTGCAAAACTAAGGAATCATAGCTAATTTAATAAAACTTTTCCTCCTCGGCCTGTGAGAGGAACTAATGCTTTCTTTATGGAGCAGGACGACTCTGCATGGTCACTGGCCGGACCAGGAAACAGGAGATGGAGCGTGAACTCACCCTCCACCACCATCACCCACTTCCTCCCCACAGAGAAGACGACCTGACGGAGACACTGACGGCTCATTGGTCGGTATTCAGAAAACATTATTTACATGTGATGCAGTCGCCTTGAAAACAAGAGACAAGGACGTTGCTGTGCTCCTCAAACAGATGTAGATAACGGGGGCTTCGGCTCATCTTTAAGACGTCCTGTCATTGTCTCTGCTGTTCCACTGACCCCGTCACACCCCCTCTGCCTTTACATCACCGTTCATCTTCAGCCTCGCAGCATTCAGCTCAGTATTTTTGGATCAGTGTTCTACTAAGAGCAGATCTCTCCTTCCTTCACAAGAAGCAGCTTTGTTGATTCAAATGTGTAAAAACATTTCATAAACGGTCTCACGTCAAGAATCAGAGCCTTTTCAACAGTCTCCAGTTGTCTTTCTGTAGCTGCGAGCTACACCAGTACTAACCTTAGCTGAGCCCATTTCTGTTCTCCACCCAGAGACACCAGATGACAGAATAAATCTGGTTATGTGGTTGAAAGGAACAGCAGCATGACTTTCACTTATTAAATGGACCATTTTTCACATGAACTGCATCTAAATCCTGTTTAACCTACATTCAGTTGAATAAGAAAAGATATTTATTCTTCAAACTGATAAACTTTATTGTTCATTTTTCCTCTGTGTTTCACCACCTTTCCTTTAACAACACTCAATAAGTGTTTGTGAACTGAGGACACTAATTGTTGAAGCTTTCACATTCTTGTTTAGCAGCTGCACTCTTCTACTACGGAGCCACGCTGTTGTAACAGGAGCAGAATGTGTCTTGGTTTCATTGTCTTGCTGAAATAATCAGGGACGTCCCTGAAAAAGAAAGTGTCTTGGATGGCAGCAGATGTTGCTCCAAAACCTGTTTGTACCTTTCAGCATTAATGCTGCCTTCACAGATACTGGGACAGTTACCCATGATGCCATGGGGCACTAACACACCCCCATATCATCACTCACTGCAAAAACAGAAATCTAATCAAGTCATTATGTCTTATTTGTAGTAAAAATTGTCTTATTGATCTTAATTTGAGCCACATTCACCAGACCAGGTCATAAAAATGTCTTATTTCAAGTTTTTTTAAGACAAAAATGAGGTGTAAATTGCTTGTAACATGTCAAAAAAATCTGCCAATGGGATAAGACGAATTCGCCCGGGAAGTTTCTTGAAATTAGAAAGATGTCTTCAAACAAGAATCTTTTATTTTATCAAATTGGCAGATTTTTATTACTTGTTACAAGCTTTTTACACCTCATTTTTGACTTTAAAAAACTTGAAATGAGACATTTTTATGACCTTGTCTAATAAATGTGGCTCAAATCAAGAATAGTAAGACAATTTTTACTAAAAATAAGACAGAATGACTTGCTTAGATTTCAGTTTTTGCAGTGCAGATGCTGCTTTTGAACTTTGCTCTGATAACAATCCTGATTGTCCTTTTCCTCTTTGGCCCGGAGGACACCACGTCCATGATTTCCAAAAAGAGTTCTGCAGCGTTTGTGTGTGTTGTTGATGTGTGACTTTGTCTTTGCATGGTAGAGTTTGAACTGTCACTTGTAGATGTAGTGATGAACTGTGTTAACTGACAATGGTTTTCTGAAGTGTTCCTGAGCCCACGTGCTAATATCCTTTACACAATGATGTGGGTTTTTAATGCAGCGCCGTCTGAGGGGTCAAAGGTCACGGCCATACAATGTTGGTTTTGGGCCTTGCTGCTTACGTGCAGAGATTTCTCCAGATTCTCTGAATCTTTTGATGATATTATGGTCTGTAGATGATGAAATCCATCAATTCCTGCAGTTGGACAAAGTTGAGAAACATTGTTCTTAAACTGTTGGACTATTTGCTCACGCAGTTGCTGACAATCATGACACTGACCTGCTTCCAATGAACCTGTTCACCATTAATAAAATGACTTTTTAGGACATATGTGAGAGGTGTCTCTTTAAAAAGTCTAGTTTTTTATTATTTTTACCCCCAGACGGTTTTATTGTTCAGCCTTGATGTAACTCCTCGCCACTTCCTCTCATCATGAACGTCATTAATCACAGCAACTCAACAGCTCCCTCCCCCTTACTCCCCTTCACCTCCTCTTCCTCCCAGACTCCTCTCTCCCTCCCTCCAGTCTCCTGCTTTTCTGTGCAGCACTTCAGGCCTCCAACCCTGAGGAGATAAGTGATAAGTGTGCCCCTCTGTGTGTGTGTGTGTGTGTGTGTGTAATTAATGATGTTGCGGGGGTGAGGACATTCCCTAAGACAACTGTCTCCGTCTACAAACACACTCTGGGACAGATGCAGACAGACTTTCTTATTCATGGGTTACTTTATCTCTGACCTCTAATTACACATTATTACAGACACAAACACTCAGATTCATCTTCTTCACAGTCTGATAACTCGCTGTATCCTCCATTTTTCATCCACAGTTATTACCCACAAGTCTCTGGGACTTTTCTTTGTAGTCCTCTGGCTGTGTCCGGCTGCTGTCCGGTCGCTGAGGCCGCCGTTATTTATCACCTGATGCTGAGATGGAAGGGGGCTCGCCGGGCGCCCGGGCCTTATTAGTGAGATTTACAGTGTGCAGGAAAGGCTCTTGGGGGGGGGGGGGGTTCTCCTATAAGCACCATCAGCTGTTCATCAGATAACACCCACATGACTGGACCTGAGCATGAGAACTCAAACACGTACACACTCGAAGGTGGAGCGGAAACGCGCCAATTTCCCTCCGGCTTTGAAACATGGACCAGAGTGACCTTTTTCTGTCCGTGCTGGTGTTTGTTAAGAGTCAAAACATCGGATATTTCGGCTTTTTCTCCCATGAAGCATCACTGCATCAGCCGCACAGCTTGTGTCCAGATATTGTGGCGTCTTTCGGGCTCAAACTGGCTTTAAAAGTTTCAGAAGTTTCCTGAAGTCTTTGTGATAACACTTTGTTATACGTTGGCATCGACTCAAGAACAAAATATTTCTTGACTTGAAATTCGATATGTAAATAAATCAGTGATGCATGTCGCCTTGACAACCACCTTAGCCCCTCCCAGCTGTTTGACAGAGCTACAGCTTTCAAGTTATACCCAGAATGTATCCCAGAGTTCATTGCATGTCAGCATGAAAGTTGATGAGGAATTCTGTTGTAAATGTTCAGGTTTTGTTTTCATGCTGTTGAAAAGCATTTTGCACCAAACTCAGTAAAGAAAGTTAGAAGAAGTTTTGACTGAAGCTTAAAGAGCATATTGCAGGTAAAAAAAAAATTTGGATAAACACTTAATATGGTCTGAAAGTAGTAGTAGAATTAGTCAAACGCTGATTTTTTTAATTAATCGTGACAAAAAGGCACAAATTTAGAGGATGAAGTAGCTGCAGTTTCTCCCCTGGATGATGTAACGGCCCAATGCCAGTTTTTAATGCGGAAGTAAAAAAAAAGTGAACAAAAACGTCTCCAGCAAACTCTGTGGTTCACTAATTTCAAAAATTCCTTCGGAACATTGTTTTTGGGCATCTTTCCTATGATTTTAGTCAAAGTTGTGTTTAACCTGCAATATGCTCTTTAATAACATTTGCTGGCCTACTCCTTCTGACCCTCTGATCTTTGCACCATCTATTGCATCGTATTGTTTGTTATATACTTGTTTTAGGCCTATTTCACTTTTTATTCCTTGTAAGGTGGCACCGAGTACCATGAAAGGCGCTCTTAAATAAAATGTATTATTATTATCATTATTTGTAGTAGTAGTGGTAGTAGAAGTAGTATCAATTGGTCACGTAGCTCCCTTACCTATCAGGTTTACATTACAAACATCAATAAAATCACAACTATTTTTTTTACTTTTTTAATGTGCTTATCAATGCCTCTTTCCTCTCAAACTTTTCAATTTTTTTTTACTAACTCTTCTCTCTTGTTTATGATAGATTTTTAAATAAGTAAAAATGTAACATAAAAATAATTGAAAATGAGATGAGTTTTTATAGATTTCTATATTGAATTAGAGAGGAACTAATTACAACAGATAATTAGACTAAAGAGACTAATGACGTCCAAGGATTGTTCCATTTCTGTTTGTTTTTTAATAAGAACTGAAGGCCATCCCTGTCGAAAAGGTCAAGTTAACTAAGAAATGTCATTTAAATCAGTGAAATCAAAAGGTTAACATAACTAAAAAGATTGAGATGAAAAAGATTAGTTTTAAAATCAAAGTGTTATATTGAAACAACAAGTTTGACGGTGTAGAACTGTGGAAAGAAAAGTGTGTGAGCAGAGACTGAGTCTGAGAGTTTTTGATGCTAAAGTTGAACGTGATCGGACACTCAGCTAATTTCTACTTAGCGTCTTATCTTCTTTTGTTTCTCAGCGTGTATCTAACATCACCTCCAAGCACAGAAATAACCTCGGCCTGATGTTAATGTCCTGGTGTAAGAGACGTTCACCACAGTTGGAGCTGACGAAGCCTCTTAAACCAACCTGACGGTGTGAGTGTTGGAGTACAGTGTGTGTCGGTCGTATCTCGTCACTTAACGGTGGAGCTGTTGGCTCTTATCGGAGCTGTTGGTGCTGGAGAGGGTGAGAAAAGACAAACAGGTCTCTGTCATGTGTCTCTGTCACAGATGAACAGTTCAGGATCTGGATTTTAGCAGCAAACAGCCTCATCAGTCACTTAGAGCAGCGAAAGTGTTGTTTGACACGCAGCGTTTGCACCGTGTTAAATAACAACAGTGGCTAAAATAAACAAACAGTGTTTCCCGCTCGCTCCAAAAGATTCTGCTCTAATTCTGAGTCAAGTTTGGGCTTTTAATCTTCTTTTTCATCTTCTTATCCCTGAAGATAAATATCAGGTTTCTGCACAGAACATCAAGGAAGTGAATCGCTGCCGTGAGAATTTTTTTTTTCTGGTACTTATTGAGTTATTATTATTGAGTTATTTTGTGATTCTGAAGAATCTGTTTTTGTGAGAACCAAATAATCTTGTTATTTTATGATAATGAATTACCTCTGTATTTTACAGATTAAATTATTTTGTTATCTTGTGATATCGAATTTTCTTGTTTCTTGACACTGTATCATCTCTTTATTTCGTGATACTGCATTATCTCATCATTTCCAGATAACTGTCTTTTTATTTTGTGACACTGAATTATCTTATTTCGTGAAACCGAATCATCTCTTTTTCTTAATGATACTGAATCATCTATTTATTTCATGATACCAAATTATTTCATCATGTTGTGATACAAAATGTCTTGTTATTTTGTGACAATAAATTAGTTTCTTAGTTTATTCACACACATCAACCTTGGTGAGCGCTGATACACATACATGCATACATATACATATACATATACACATACATATACATATGCATATACATATGTACAATAGTTGTCACAGTGGATGTGTGGAAAGGGTGACCCCAAAGAAGCTATTTAAAGCTTGTAGCAGGGGGCCCGTTTTCCCACAAATAAAGCAGGAGCACACAAGTAAAATAACAACACAAATACAGACGGAAAGAGAAGAAAACAAAAAGAGAAAGAAAATGAAAAAAGAAACGAAAAAGTAGCAGACGACTATTGTCATTGTGTCTTGTCCTTTGTGTGTTCCGGTTGCAGCACCAATCTACCTTGACGGGACAATAAAGTAATTTCTGATTTCTGATTTCATCAATAACCTGAAATGTCTCCTACTGTGACTCCACCATCGCGCACTAAACGTTCATTGTTTGTCCGATTAAGTGGAAGGGGGCGGGGCTTAAACTTAGGTCAATTGGAAGTGACTCACTTTTGGACCAAGCCTCAAGTGGCCAAATGTGGAACTGCAGTTTTTTGGCACTTTTGCATTGGCTTCATGTGTCAGTCCCAGAGGTTTTTCCTTTGGTTCAGCTGCAATAAAAACAAAGATTAACTCTGCAGCAGCCTTTGTGGTTTCACTGGCATCGGCCCCACAGACCAACAGGGTCCAGAGTCTTTCCAGGACCTGGAACATCCGCTCCAGTCCTCGCTCTGATGTTAAATGTATGAACCCGCTAAACTGATCTCTTGGAGCGCTTGCGGGGTCATCCATATTCAGAAGCTTCTTCCTTCCTCCGGGCAGCGGCGGCTGCGGGCTGGATGCTCCCGACGACAAACGCCCTTCCTCAGAAGCCAAAGAGATCGGAGCGATTTCTGGGGTTGTTTTCTTGGCCTCAGTGACGGAGCAGCTAAAGTGTTTTAAGTGAGTCCGTGGGCGTTTATGTGTCTTTATTTGCGTGTGTGTGAATATGATAACTGTGAAAAATGGTTATTTCAGTGCAGAAGAAAGATGAAAGACCAAGCTGAGAAAACCCCAGAGGAAGAGTGTGAGTGTACAAGTGTGTACAAGTGTGTGTGTGTGTGTGTATTTACACGGCCAGAGTTCATCTCCACTCTTTGAAGTGAGGAGTATCAGTGTCTAAAGAAAACACAATGAGGAAAAGCTGCTTGACTTTGTGTGTGTGTGTGTGTTTTTGCGGGTGTGAGCTAGAAAAGAAAAACAGAGAAGGAGAAAGAGATGAAACCATTAATAACGTCTTTATCACAGAGTCTTCATCTCCTCCTCATCCTCCCCTCATCCTTCTTTTCCCGCTCTGAGTCTTTTCTGTCAGCTTTTCTTTCACTGCTTGTCTCATAGCAGCAGAATCATGAGGCTCAGCGACTCCAGCGCTCGTAAATTTGATAATGAGTCTCTTCATTAATGTGATTCTCACTCCCCTCGTCTGCATGTGTGTGTGTGTGTGTGTGTGTATATGTGTGTGTTTTCTCCTCTATCAGCCTTATCTCCTACAGACACATAAAGAGCATGTCTCCACGTACGAGAACAGGGAAGGAAAGAGCAGGAGATTAATGAGGAATGATACAACCGAAGTGAGAAGCTTCGTTAAAAACAGAAGTCTCTTTTTTGTTAAAGGGTCATCAGAGAATCATGTGAAAGCTTCATGTTGTTACAGTGGATTCATATTTCAATATTTACTGGAATTTATGGGTTTCTGTTTCTAGAGCCACAAAGAACAAACCAAACATTATTCAGCATCTCATCATGTGGCTTGATTTACTTTCACTTCATTCATTCGATTGTGTAATAAACTCATCGGCCTGANGCCCCGCCCCCTGGTGTCTGGCTGCAGTATAGGTCATAAGCCCCGCCCCCTGGTGTCTGGCTGCAGTATAGGTCATAAGCCCCGCCTCCCCATGTATTCCAGAAATGAGTCGGGAAAACTTTAAAAAATTACGACACCTCGTAGAAACGTTTCTCTCATCCTTACTCTAAGGTGGTATGATGATGTCATCTGGCTGCATGGTGTTCAGGTGTTTTTTTTTCTGAGAAGTTAGTTTCTCATTAGTTATTGGACGTTAAAAACCGCGATATAAGTTTCGTTTTACGATAGTCGACAGCTGCTGTTCGTGAGTAGTTTTTATCGGGGATATAAGAAACTTCAGGAAAGAGCCAAAAGGAGACTAAACCTTCTGAAGAAGAAGAAATAAATATTTTTATTTCTCTTTTTTACTTGGCTCCACCGGAAATTCTCTACTGCGCAGACTCTGGCTGCACAATGGCGGCAAGAGAAACGGGGTTTTTTGGCTTCAAAATCGTAGAACGGTGACAGGAGGAAGCACGCTGTCCATTCTATATACAGTCATTGGTTAACACAGAAAACCTGTAAAGTTAGTTTTGTACAGAGAAAACTCACAGGAAGAATCGATAAGGGCATTGGTTTCAACAAAATCTTATAAATACCAATCCTGTGTGTTGAGTCATTTAAATGCCTATATTTTTCTAGTTACTACACCAAAAGCTCCTAGTCATTCGCTTATCTATGTTTGGCAATGCCACGCGGAAATTTTCAACTTGAAATTGACCACACAAGGGGTTACAGCTGCTAAAATGTCATTGTGATGAGATTTGGGATTATTTGTTCCAGCCCAGCTCTTAAAATTGTTGAGAAGCAGTTTTTGATTTTGGAATAGACTAAGAAAAACTATCAAAACCATTATTCCTAAAATTAATGTTCATTATTATGATGTCAATATCAACAGAAATAATTACAGCCCTAAATATTGGTAATAACCTTAAACCAGGATATTACACCAAAGCTGAGGTTTGATGATTTCATTCATCAATTAAATGTCTTAAATACATTCACATCACAGTAGAGAGAAGTACAAATAGCTCTAAATGTGATCTGTTTTTCTGTATTGATGTTCGGTCATCACTAAAATCTGGCTCAGAAATAAAAAGGACGTGAGTCAGAGAGGTTTAGTTTCTAGATTCTACTGCGTGCAGGAAATTAGACGGCTTCATGCATTTTATGTTGGCCGATATCATAAATCATGCTGATGAATCTGGTGGGTTATAACCAACAAAAATGTAGAAATGCTTTGTTCACCACATGATTCTGGTTCCAGGACACAGAGAGGAACTGTTCCTTCTTCTGGAATCAGAAACAAAGACTCAAAACTGACCACATTTTAAAACCCAACAACTCTGTAGGACATGATTTTTATGTCACTCCATGGTTCCTCCTCTGTTTTTCTGACTGGGTTTGTATTTATGCAGTGATAGCAGTGATGCCTGATGGGTAATAATGCTCTGTATCTGTTCCCTGTGGATGTAATTAACACACACACTCATGCATTCACACACTCCCAGCTCCACAGCACGTTAAAGGCACGTCTCCTCCCCGCGCTGCTGAGAATAACCAGATTATTTTATCTGGAGATACCAGCTCCTCTCGGCGCTGGAGACGGAGCGAGCTCTCCATCTGTCTGTCTCTCTGCCCCCCCCACCCCCTTAACCCTTTCAATAAAAGCTATTACGGGACGTCTTAAAGTCAGTGAGACCTGCGCGCACATGTTGTGTGTAGTTGTTCTGGAGTGTGTGTTTGTGTGAATTAATGGGTCGAGCTGAGAGAATGTGATCTTATGGTATCATCATCTGAGCGCTCACATGCTGCCCGTCAAACTTTTTATGGACGATCTTACAGGATGACGTGGAGGTCGGGGGGTGAGGGGTGACACACGGGTGACTGTTTGGTGTGAAGCACAGCCAGAGGAAGAATCTACACCTGAAAATAACCACAGAAACCTCATTTCTAACCGAGTACAGATGATACAACCCCAATTCTAATGCAGTTGGGACGTTGTTTTAAATGTGCATGGCATCATGGGTAACTGTGCCAGTATCAGTGAAGGCAGCATTAATGCTGAAAGGTACAAACAGGTTTTGGAGCAACATCTGCTGCCATCCAAGACACTTTGTCTATTTTCCAAACCACCTACTACACTAGCAGTTCCTACTACTTTGGCTCAAATTCAGTATTTAGTAGGCAGTATGCGAAAACTTGCAAGATCTGAAGTATACTACAAGTTCCCAGATGTCCCACTGATCTGAACTACAACACGACAACAAAAATGTTAGACAGTCTATGAGTTGAAGTAAAGTGACACGGAAAAAACAGCGGTAAATCTGCTAATTTCATAACATGAAAGAGGTGTTTATTCTACGAAATTCATAATAGCCAGTAAAAATCACGTACTTCCTTTTTTTTTCTTTACTGAGAGCCACTGAATAATAATGAAAAGAACAAAAATAAAAAATAAAAAAACACTTAAAAACTTTTACAACTGCTATTCCCATTCCATGCTAAATTTCATTTATTTATTTTTCCATGTATTTTAAGAACTTATAATTTGACTTATCTAATTTCTTTGTTCATGTAACTTCACCACTGATTAATATAATGAATTAATGACTGAAATGCCAAATATACCCATGGTTTATTTTCTATATTTATGATACAGTTAAACATAAAAAAAAAGATTGGTGAGCTCCACTTTCCAAAACAGAAATCCGGAGTAGTATACTACTTAACGGGTCCAACAAAACAGTAATACTACATACTACATAGGAAAGTAGTAGGTAGTAGACACTACTAATTTCCCATGTAGTATGTAGTAGGCGGTTTGGAAAACAGCCTGAGTCTTTTTCAGGGACGTCCCTGATTATTTCAGCAAGACAATGAAACCAAGACACATTCTGCTCCTGTTACAACAGCGTGGCTCCGTAGTAGAAGAGTGCAGCTACTGGACTGACCTGGACTGTTGATCAACTGAAGTTGTTCATCAACAAGAATGTGAAAGAATCCAGCTCCAAAGCTTCAACAATTAGTGTCCTCAGTTCACAAACACTGAACCAGTTAAAGGAAAGAGGATGAAACACAGAGGAAACCTGTACAAACTTTTTATGAACCTGTTGCAGCCATTGAATCCAAAATGAGGGAATATTTGCACAAAAACAATAAAGTTTATAAGTCTGCACATTAAATATCTTGTCTTTATGGTGTTTTCAGTTGAGTATAGGTTGAAGAGGATTTGCAAATCATTGTTTTCTGTTTTAATTTACATTTTACACAACATCCCAACTTCATTTGGTTTATACACCATGGGCCAAAATTTAAAACTTTAAAAAAGTCGCAGGCCAACATTTACATTTATTTCATATGGAACAAAACACATTTTACTTAAAAATGGAACAAGAAAAGCTTAATACTATACAATAAGTAGCTTGATATTGCACACATGCACATATTTAATTTATAGCCTTCTGATCTAGATTTCAATCGTAAACTTTTTTTTGCCATGGGTTGGAAATAAACTCAAAAATAAGATAATAATAACCCAATTAGTAAAAAATAGGTCTGTCTTTTTCATGTGTAAACAAATATTCTGGGAGGGGTAGCACAGTGTCGGTAGTAGCATGAGGTTGCTATGGCAACTGCCAACAGAGGAGAAGGTGCTTATGGGTCCTGAGTGCCACCAAAACACCAGCAGAGCATTCTGGGATTTGTAGTCTTTGTGGTGCATAGGCATTGCTTTAACCAAACAGTTTCTTAAAAGGTTTATGTTGAGTCCAAAATCTACTGTGTTCAGGCCAAAAATAAAAAGACCACCCAAAACTGTCCAAGATGAAAGAGTAAAAATCAAACCATGTCAGCTGACTGACTTAAAGTCACAGAGACGACCTGAGGTTTCATCAGCCAACAGTGAGAGCATCATTATTACTCCTCCAACACTTCTGTGACTTCTGCTACTAAATCCTACTGCTCACACATTTTCAGGATTTACTGACTTTGTTTAATGACTTTCAGATGATTTTAAAACTCCATTTCTCCCGGCTCACGACCCAAATGAGACCTGGTTAAAAGCCGCCTGTGACCTGCTCCGGGTGCAGAGCCATAGATTAAGTAACCACTGTCATTGACTACACAGAATAAGTCTATTTCCAACTCTTTTAGTGGCTAAATTCACTGCTTCATTGCAAACAGACGGCAGGTTCACGTCCAGGAAAATAGTCATCGATGAAGTTTCATCCAACTGTTCCAGAGAGAGGGTCAGAGTATTTTATGTTCTCCTTCTGTTGACAGAAATTACACTTTTAAATGGTTCTGTTAGGGTAAAAAAAAAACAGTTTGTGATATTAGAGCTAAGTCACCACCTGATTTCACTGCAGTTACTTCTGTTTCTAAGTTTAACCAACATCCAGGTCGACTCAGGACGACATGATCCTGTTTTGGTGAAAGGTCAAAGGTCAAGGCGCCGACAAACTAACATCCTACATCTGTGATAGAAAACTGTGACGGACACATTGGAGCGAGCGAATAAAAGATCACGTCATACATGGTGGCTCCAGAACGTCTCCACACATGTGGAAAAGTGACTCTTTATTAATGGGGTTGAACCTTCGAGCATTGAGACTTCTGTTCAGAACAAAAATAGTCACATCCAAGTTTTATTAACGGGCTTTATGCAAAGAGATTTTATATTTAGATCACAGAGAGGAGGGTTTGTTGTCAGAATCACTGAGATGTTTTAGAATGACATCTTTTAGAAACAGCTACCACAACCACACTTTCAAGTTAAAATCACTTTAACTGCTTGTGGCTGTTTGCACCAGATGTTTTTAGCTGTGAGTGTTGTTGACATAGAAAGGAGACAATTGAGCTTCAAATGAANACACACACACACACACACACACACACACACACACACACACACACTCCCTGTCACTCACAGTTGATGAAATAACAAACCCAATCATCCGTCAACAATCATTATTTCAGCAATATCTGCAGAGACGTCTTTTAAATCAGAGACTTTTATTGTGGAAATCTTTTTAACCAACTCCTCCTGTTTCCAAGATCATCTCTTTTTGTGAGGATGAACTCAAAACGATTGCCTCAACTTTTTCCGAAAAAATTAACACTGTCTTGTATTTTCAACAAATATTTGTGACTTCATGACTTGATATAGTTGTGTAAAGACTCTAACTATTCAATTAAGTTAACCCTGTGACGCATGAATCATGAAAGTCAGTGTCAGGATTTTTCCCTTGAGTATTTTTATTTGTTTAAGGGCATGAAAAAAAGTATTCTTCTTTTTTTTTTTCAAATATTTGTAATTGAGCATTCAACATAAACAGTGTGAACTTCATGAAAATATGACTTAATTTTGTTTGACTTCTCCTTTTTTTTCCTTATTCTTTGGTAATTTCACGAATAATCTTTTTTTTTATGTTTTGCAAAACTTTCTAACTCGCTTTCAAACATTTTTTCAGGCCCTAAGAAGAATAAAAATATCCTGACACAGGCTAAGATGAATTTCCACCACATGAACCATTGAATTCAGGAGTAAATAACTTTCAAATAAGTGTCCACTGTAGTGACCACTATGCACCACAGGGTTAAGTTGAATTTACTTCTCCACAGATTTATTTCTCTCACTGCAGAGAGTTGTGAGGCTCAGCAGAAACGCCTGTTTTCAAACTGATCACATCATGTTCAAATCATCTTGCGTGTTGTCACCATTGACTGTATATAGAATGGACAGCGTGGCTCCTCCTGTCACCGTTCTACGATTTTGAAGCCAAAAAACCCCGTTTCTCTAGCCGCCATTGTGCAGCCAGAGTCTGCGCAGTAGAGAATTTCCGGTGGAGCCAAGTAAAAAAGAGAAATAGAAATATTTATTTCTTCTTCTTCAGAAGGTTTAGTCTCCTTTTGGCTCTTTCCTGAAGTTTCTTATATCCCCGATAAAAACTACTCACGAACGGCAGCTGTCAACTATCGTAAAGCGAAACTTATATCGCGGTTTTTAACGTCCAATAACTAATGAGAAACTAACTTCTCAGGAAAAAAACACCTGAACTCCATGCAGCCAGATGACATCATCATACCACCTTAGAGTAAAGATGAGAGAAACGTTTCTACCAGGTATCGTAATTCTTTAAAGTTTTCCCGGCTCATATCTGGAATACATGGGGAGGCGGGGCTTATGACCTACACTGCAGCCAGACACCAGGGGGCGGGGCTTATGACCTATACTGCAGCCAGACACCAGGGGGCGGGGCTTATGACCTATACTGCAGCCAGACACCAGGGGGCGGGGCNAGTTTAATGAGTGACAGAAGAAAATGTTCGTCTGTGAACAAGGTGTTGATGCATGGGGAGGAATGCACGCAGAGACTTTGTTTAAATCTTGGGAAAATAAGTCCACAAAATAAACAGATTTGAAGCCAACAAAAGTACAAAGTGGAAATCATCACATCGGCTCGACCACATGAAACAATAACTATTAAGTCATTCTGCTGCTCTCTTAAAAACCCAGAATATGTCGAGTCTGTTAATGGTTTCCTCGCTGGACGGGGACACGCTGAAATGTGCTGACAATCAAAATAGCCTTTGGTTTATTTTCTCTCCTCATGGTTACTCTGTATACATGAACATAAAAGTTGAAATGCAGATCATGGCATTGGCCTCGGTGCGCTGCCAAGCAATGACTGCATCTACAAATGTGTGTGTGTGTGTGTGTGTTTGCGCTCAGATTTATCTTGATTGTTTCCTTCCACGTCTCTTCAAAAAGTTTTCATGTTTCTGCAGGGTGAAACTTTATGTCCACTGTGGTCTCTGGGTTTGGTTATTTTTGAAAGCGAGTGCAGAGGGGGGGAAATATCCCAAACATTTTAACAGCCTCCCTTCAAAGGAAGTCGACTCTCTGTTGAATTTAATTAACACACAGGATTGAGATTGGCCCTGAATAGCCTGGCTTTTCTTTTTTTTTTCTTTACTGGGCTTTTCAGAACAGAAACATAAAACCACATTTAGCAGTCATCGAGTCTGCGAATCACCACCCTGGTTTATTTAAGCACAAAATTAGGCTAAAATGAGGGAAATCTTTATAAACGTAGTGGGATACAGCTGGGACACGCTCGACTTCAGAGCAGGAATCTACTGCCAACGTGATCCATGACGCTTTAAAACAGCTCTTAAAGTTAAATACTCGACACCAAACAAACTTTTACCTTCATTTAAAAATAATCAACCCTGATTCAAGACAAAGTTTTTGGAGCGTTTATAACTTTTCAGCTGAGAGTTAAGAGAAGAGGCCAAGGAGAGTTTTGTCTTAGTGAAGCGAAGAATATTAGATTTGACAAATTGAAGGAAATACATTTGATTTGATTTAGAGGTTTATTTAGTTTTACTGATTAGTGGTTTTCTTAAAGCTACACAGCTGTTTAGTCCCAATCCCTTCAGTTCTCTTTGCATTGTACATGTGGAAATGCTCTTACTTTCATTATTAAACATACTCCTGAGTTCTACTGTTGTTTTTCTTTCATTTGATTTGGCCGCTGATCAAGATGATGGTTCTCCACCATCCTTCCAGTTTTTAATAAAGCGTTGGACACTTCTTATCTTAAATAAGTCTGTCTTCTTTCATGTTGGACTGTAAAACGGTAGATGTGCTTAATCCTAGCGTTTCTCTCCTCATTCTGTCTTATCATCCTCAAAGTCAAGCTGAATGCAGTCTAGTTTTGGCATGGTTTGTTTTATTTTGAAAGTCACAGGCTCTTTTCGATAGTTTCCGGGCACCACTTCCTGTCCCGCTCGAGCTTCCCTGCACTGAATTTATGCATCACACCTGCATCGTCAGGCAGAAATAGGATTGCTGCGATTGCGATTTGCAGGCGTTGGCAAGCAGCTGGACCACAAGTGAACGGATGCAGTGTGAGTTGACACACTGAGTTGAATGAATCCTAATTGATTTTTTTGCCGTGATGCATTGGAGACGGATGCTGTGTATTTAGCCATAATTCATTTCTGCATCAATCTCTTTATTTTCTCTTTCGATGCCAACAGACTAACATCTTTTCTACGAACACAGATTCTAACTGGCGTCAGGTGTGATTTCTAGATTACCAGCACCTGTTACTTGCCACAGCTGAGTTTAAACAAGCATTGAAATTAAACGATTTACCCACAATCCTAAAATGACGCCAACAATTTTGCCCGTTTTGTGTGTTTTGTGTAAAATTGTGTCTTTTTTTTCTTTAGCTTTTTTGTGTTTTTCTAATGCAAATCAGGGAAGTAAACACATTTATACCAAAAACATTTTTTATTGCAACAATTTCTGGGAGAAATGGTGAATTTTCTGGAAAAACTCCAGGGGTGCAAAATACTTTTATGACTGTATTTGCTTCGTCAAATCCAGGTGGTGACTTTTCTCTTGGCCAAACAGTTTATTTTGTAGCTGAGATGATACCAACTGATAATTATCACGACAACTTCAGAAGTGTTTCGTTGTACAGACATAGAATAAAATGCTAAAATAACAAATGCTGTGAATATTTTAGTTATTGCTGAAAATCCCAAAAGTGGTTTTTCTTTGGCTCATTTAAAAGTGAGACGCCCCCTAGAGGTTGGTTTTCTCACTGCAGTGTTTTTAAAGTCAACAGGAGGAGATTCAGAGGAAGGATGGAGGTAGAAGTGTGTGTGTTTCAGCGTGAAAGCAGCCGATGTGACGGGACTCGTGCATGTGTGTGACGTCTTCATCGGTCGACTGCAGCAGAGACCAAAGAGCCGCGAGTGTGTGTGTGAGTGTGTGTGTGTTTCTGAGAGTGTGTGTGTGATGTCTTCATGCTTCTCCCTGAGGGCTTTAGGTTTTAACAGAGCATGGATCACAATTACTGTTCCTCAGAGAGAGAGAGAGAGAGAGGACTGAGAGTCTCACACACACACACACACACACACACACACACACACACACACACACACACAGGAACATCTGCTTTGTTCCTTTAGTCCAGCAGCTGAAAATCCCATCAGAGCCTCATCGTAAAGCCCCATCATCATCCTCATCATCGCTGCTTTCCCTCTTTGTTCTTCCATCTCTCTCTCCATTCTTTCATCCCTCAGTCACACACTATTCCCTTACAGTATTTATAAAACAGAATAAAAGTGTGTTTACTTTCATTTTTTAAAAACCAGGATGCTGAGCCAAGTCTTTCCTGCCTGTATATGAATCTGACAACAGTGTTTTCAGCAGATCAGTGTGTGTGTGTGTGTGTGTGTGTTTGACGTTTCTCCCCTCAGGGTTTTGGTTCTTTCTAAAACTATAACCACCATAATTTAATCTAAACAGCTGTTTGAGTTTGCGTGAGTGCATGTTGTGTAAATCTTTTACCACAAACTCCTCGAAAAGCTCAGAAGAAGCTTCGCACGGCGGCTCAGAGAAACAAAATGGTGATGAAGGCGGTGATGATGAAAGCAGAAGTCAGTAGGTGACACGAGGACACACACACACACACACACACACACAGGCATGAAATGAAATGAACCACCTCGGAGACAACATCTTGCCGCCTCATCACTTAAAGCAACCGAGAGCGAAAGAACAACCTCAACTCTGCTTTGTCGAAATCCAACAAATCAAAGAAGAAGAAGAGAAGCAGATAAATGATAAATATGATGCATGTGTGAGGTGTGTGTGGTGTGTGTGGTGTGTGTGTGCACATTCCAAGTCCTAAAGTGGCGTGAAGGTCAAAGGTGAGTGTATGCAGCTCTTCATCAGACCACCAAGACACACACTTAACGACCACTTACTTCATTATGTGCTGACTAATTTGCACAAATAATCTCCTTGCAATAAATAGTTCAGTGATTTTTAGGTTCTTTGTGTTGTAAAATCGTTATTTACTGGGTCAATGACAAAAAGAGGGTCTAAAAACGTATTTTTAAAAGTTCTTTGAAAATGGATAAAAACATATTTCTGAGAGAAGAATTATGTTTTCTAACAGATTTCAGTAGTTGAACAACATTTCAAAGTTTTTAGGTTCATTATTTTTTAGTATTTTTAATTTGAGCACCCAAAAATGTCAGGTGGTGCAACCAAATATATGAAAATATATTTAAATGTTCCTGTTATTTTTTCTGTGTGAAATTATTGGCAAGTATCTCTCAAGTGTCTGTAGTGACTCATACATTTTCATTTTGTGTGTTTCATTTCTTTTATTTGTGAATAAGATAAATAATTTGATGTTAAAATAACATTTCACATTATTACATTGGTTGTTCCACCTGACATGGAAATTGTTCCAGTCACCAATGAAGTGAAAAAACCTTTTTTATCAGTATTTCAGAGAAATCTACAAACTTTTCCACTTGGTCACAAATGTCATTTGGGCTCCTCTGGCTGATGCAGTTTCCTGTTTCCTGTTTTATTCTCTTCACTTTAAAATAAAAGTCTAATGTTACGGTTGCACCACCCTGACATTTGACAAGGTGAAAATTACGGGACAAAAGTTTTTTACATTTCTCAACAGCTTTAAAATTCTTTTTATTTGCAAAGAATGTTTTATTTAAAAAGGTTCAAGCATAAAATAATGCCACTGTATTTTTAATTTCCATTAACAATAACTGACATTCAATTTTTAGAGTTTAATTACTGTGGATACTTGTCAGGACGGTTGCACCACCTGACATTTTGGGGGTTTGAGGAACCAAAACACAAAAAAACATGTTATATTTTAATAGTTTAAAGATGTGTTCAAATAACACAGGTTTCATAGAATAAAGAAATACATGTGATGAAATACTCAATTCATGATGGAAGGAAATATTGCACTCAGACACAAAAAAAGGGGACGTCAAGTCATTGACCCAGTGACACATGAAAAAAAGAAGCAAAGCAAACAAAGTTTCATGAATCAAGATGCTTTTAAACATCAAAACTGTCTGAAAAATGTTTGAAGTGAATCTGCAATTTCTCTTTTTCAGTTCTGGTGTAAAAATAAACAGATTATTGGAGGGATCAAGAACAACCTTATTTAAAAATTAATTCATCAGAAACACTCAGGGTCACTACACACACACAGACACACACACACACACACACACAGATGCAGACACACCCCCCTCAGCTCTGCTCTAAGCTCGGCTCTAAGCTTTAAAGCGACGTCTATCCAAACAGGAAAGTGGCCTCTGCCCTGGCAGCAGTCGAGGGCACAGCGGTGGAGATTTCATTAGTCACAGCTAAAAGGCTAATTATCCGCTTCAGCGCACCTGTAAAACTTAACTGTGTGTCAAACTCACACAATCACACACACTGCTCATAGGTGTGTGTGTGTGTGTGTGGGTGGGTGTGAAACTGTGGGCGTGTAACAGAGCGTCTGGTTTTGTGTTAATATGTGAACCCTGTCAATCAATCCTCTGTGAGCGTGTTCAACAAAAACTCTTTGGTTTTTCCAGAAATGTAGCAGCTACATTTATCTCCTCACAGCTCGGTCGAGACTCTGCACAGACATTGCAATCACTTAGGACCAACACAGGATGGTCACGAGTAGATGGTTGAGGTTGGAGTGGTTCGTCTCGTTTGCATTGGACCGAGAAGTAAAATAACTATCTGAGAGTCCAAACTTGTCTAGTGACGTCTTATTGACGACGTACACCTGTCCTTAGTTGTAATCGTCAAACACNGTGAGATCACTTTAATTTTTGATTTTTGGGCCTGGTATAGCAGAGATTTGTTGTTGATCAATCATTCTTCTTTGAACTGGTTTTCCTTTTTGGTTCCCTGTGGATTAATGGACTGATTGGTGCTTAAAGACTCTCGTGGCAGACAGATCGCTCCTGCACCGACCAACTTTGATTTAATTTAAAAGACTCTTTAAAGCCAACTATCTTTGCTGTTAACTTCTTTTTGGTTTAAAAAGGACTTTTAACTTCTTTAGGAATCATGAAGGAGCATTTTAGGGCTGTATTTTGTCTTCATTCAGTCTGGTTCTGTGCCGTCAGGTTTAAATGTCATTAAAAACCCGTCGCTGACTTATTCCTTTGCCTCTTGTAAGTGATTTGTTCAGAGTCAGAAGCTGCAGAGACGACATTCTCTGACCAATGAGTGACCGGCAGTCCGTCCACGTCACCTTTTAGTATCAGCTTTACTCTCTTAGAACCAGGGTAGAGTAGGTACTAAAAACTGGCGTCTGACGCGTAGTACCGCGCTAATGGAAACACAACACAAACCGAGTAGAGTAGAGTAGAGTAGGGCTGAGACGAGTCAGAGGAAAAGGGCCACTAGTTTAGGTTGTAGATTCTGATCAGTCAGATCACTGAGAAACTCCTCACTGTCCCTTTAATGATAAATGAATCATCCTTTTCCTCGGACAGTGAAAGAGTGAAAGAAATGAAGATGCTGTCTGGTCTTTTGGAGGTTTAGACGTCTGAGTTTAAAAATAAAGTTCAATGAAGAGATGAAGGAAGTTACTGATGTGTTTGTGAGTCTTTGAGGTGGAGGGAATTTCTCACCATTTACTGCAAGTGCCAAAAACCCGCATCCTGCCCCGTGAGTGGAGCCGACACACACACACACACACACACACGGCCGTGCCCCCCGCCTGCCTGTCTCTTTGTAGCTGTGTTGTGATTGTATCAGATGTTGAGCGATAGAGCTGCAGGAGAATGGGGGTGTTAGTGTGAATTTGTAATGTGCTTATGCTGGGACTGCAAACTCAGGAGATAGGGGCACCAAAGCTGTGTTTTACTCCCACACACACACACACACACACACCCTGTAGGGAGTGCAACTCTAGCTCCCTGAACTCCTTTCATCCTGCTGAAGGTGGAAGTGAGTGCAGAGTTTCCTGGAGTCACAGCGAGAGTCAGAACTCTCTATATCCTGCAAATCTACTGCCTGCTGACAGCAAGAGTGTGTGTGTGACTTTCTCCACGTGTGTGTGTGTTTCAAAGCCTTACACTGGACATTGTTGAGGTGAGCTATCAGTGTGTGATCTCTGCAGCTGTGTGTATAACACATCGCAGTGTGAATTATTGCATTAAAGTTTCAAACACAGACTTTTCCTTCCTGAACCTTCTTTGCTGATTTTAAGATCCTGTTTCAGTCATTTTCATACTCCCGGAGTTGAACCGCAGACTTTTTTTTTTTTTTTTAGGAGCGTGTCGTGCAGCCTCCGTGTGTGGCGCGGGTCCTGGAAGGTCACCAGAAGCTAAAGAAAGAGCAGCAAATGGTGTCACTTCCCCTTAACGCCAGGTCAGAGGTCAAAGGTCAAAGAGGAGCTGCACTGTACGGCTGAGACCACAAACCTACAGCAAACTTTACAGCTGCTCATTAGTCACACTTCATTTCTTTTATTAGGATTATTTTTATTTCTGTCATCTAATGCTCATCTCACTTTTTGCGCTGTAAAAAAAACAACCTTAAAATTAAAAACGTAAATAACTTCACTGCAAAAACTGAAATCTAAGGCCCCATCCACACGAAGACAAAACGAGGTCATGAGTTTTTTGCCGAATCTGCGTATCATCCATACGAAGACGGCGTTTTGTGGGTCTGTAAACCATCATTTCTGAAACCAGGTTCCAAAGTGGGAAGATTTAGAAACGCTGTATACGCGGCTCCGTGTAAACTGGCTCTCCACAACTTTTCAGATACACTGACGTCGTATTTTCACATCGTCATTAATACGCCTGCGCTACAAGCGTCACTATGGCAACAACAACAACAACAATGCTGCGTACTCTGTAGCGTATGTGTTGATGAAGCTGGTGACCCTGCTCTCCCTTTAGCAGCTAAATCTCCTTCTTCTCAACCACCACAGAGTTGAACAAACAATCATAGAGGACACAGTACGGCACAACTTTAGCCAAAAGTCTTCATGCCACTGTTTGTTCTTCTGTTTCCGCTTGTTTCCCTCATATCGTTACAGCGCCCCTAGAGGTCTGGCAGGTGTTTTACAGCGTCTTCATGCGTATCGAGTGCATTCATATAGACGCACACGTTTTCTGAGACGCCTTCATCTTTGTGACGATTGTTTTAGAAACTGTTAAGTGTTTTGACTTTGTGTGGATGGGGCCTAAGAGGTGATATAAGTTCTTGGTTTTACACAAACAAAAACATGAATACAGATAGTTGTGGTCACTCTGGTGTGATATAAAGAATCGATAAATGGAATCGTTATTGATTCCTAACAGGAACTAGCTGTCAGTATCCATCCTTAATCATTCAGTATCTGGATGGATTATTGAACAAATTGTTGCATTTTTATTCCTGTTGGCCTGAAACCCTCACTTTAGTATTGGTTTCTGAATCATACTCTTTTTGACACCAGTTTTATAATATCAGTTTGACCCCGCCGTCAAATGACGCAGCGAAGGTTAAAGTAGCTTTTTGAACAGGGACACTGAAAATAGCTTCTTCATCCTCTAAATTTGTGCCTTTTTGTCACGATTAATTTAAAAAAATCAGTGTTTGACTTATTCTACCACCACTATCAGACCATATTAAGTGTTAATCCTAATTTTTTTTTTACCTGCAATATGCTCTTTAAGCGTTTTGACTTAGTGTGGATGGGGCCTAAGCAAGTCATTATGTCTTATTTGTAGAAAAAGCTGTCTTATTTTTCTTGGTTTGAGCCACATTCACTAGACCAGGTCATAAAAATGTCTGATTTCAAGTTATTTAGAGACAAAAATTAGGTCTGAATTTTTTGTAACAAGTCAAAAAAAATAAATAAATCTGTCAATGGGATAAGAAAAAAGTTTTAATGCAAGAAACTTTTTCTTATCACATTGGCAGATTTTTTTTTTTTTGACTTGTTACAATTCTGTCCATTTGATTACCTGTTCCTCTACTTTTTCCAGAAAAACAAGAAAACTACATGAAGGAAGCTGGCTGAAAAAGAAATGGCATAATGTAAAAAAAAAAAAAAAAAAAGGTGACGGCAGGCAGCACTGAAAAGAGATTCAGAGATGTATGAGCTACTTCTGAAACCAAAAAGAAGAAAGAAGAAGAAGAAGAAGAAGAAGAAGAAGAAGAAGAAGAAGAAGAAGAAGAAGAAGAAGAAGAAGAATGAATTTTATTTATAGAGCGCTTTTCAAAAAAACTCAAAGTTGCTTTACATTGAAAATGTGAAAAGTGCAGGTAAGAAGAAATAAAGGATATACCTGCTCTTTGAGTTGAGTTGAGACGAGAGAAAAGATGATAAACTCAGGTTTGGGTCCAAGTAAAGGACCAGTTTAAAAAAAAAAAAAAACAGAAGTTGATGAACTCAAACCAGGAGGTTATGTTTCTGCTTACATTGTGGTTATTAACTGAGTTAAACCAAACACCCTGTTAATGGTCTGAGCTCATGGTTCACTCTCTCAAATGGTTTATCCTCAGACTGTCATCCAAAGCCACAGACATTAACAGCATCTACTGACGCTCGCCAACCAGCCGAGGGGGGGGGAACACACAAATAGCTCTGTAATCACCTCCAACTCCTAAATAAGGACGTTAACATGTTGGTGGAGCTGCTGCTGCTCAAGACTGTGCAGCTCATTAGAGTTAAAAATGCAAAAAAAAGGAGAAATGGGAGTGAGAAAAAAAGTTAAAGGTAAATATTCTGTTCATCAGCTGATCAAAAGTTTTAGAGAACAACCTTTAAAAGACAAAATCTGCACAGAAATGTAGATTCAAGGTCATTTTCTGTCTGGTTTTCACACTGTCATTGATAAAACCATCACAAAATAAGAAAAGTGGCTTTAGTGAGATATTTTTTGGCCCAGATTGAGTCAAAATTTTGACATAAAATAAAAAATGTAGGGGATAAAAAGCAAAATTTATCTTTATTCTGAGACTTTTTATCGCAGAATTTCAACTTCTTAATCTCACAAGTTTGACCTCCTCCTTCTTGTACACTGCAAAATCGGAAATCTAAGCAAGTCATTCTGTCGTATTTGTAGGAAAAATTGTCTTATTGTTCTTAATTTGAGCCACATTCACCAGACCAGGTCATAAAAATGTCTTATTTCAAGTTTTTTAAGACAAAAATGAGGTGTAAATTGCTTGTAGCAAGTCAAAAAAATGCCCGCAGGACAGAAACTGTGTTTTAAACTGTATTTCTTGTAAAGAAAAACCAATTCGTGATGTCTTTTAACAACAAATTCTAGCTTGAGACAAACATTTAAGCAGATTCATGCCTGTTAGTTCCCTACAGTCGGGTTTCACTTTAAGATCTAATTTACCATGTAAATCTAATTAGTTCTTCTTTTAATAAAGTTTTTAGTCTTACTTCTATATGGGTCAATGAGGTGACGTCCCCTTTTTTTGTGTCCGAGTGTAATATTTCCTTCCATCATGAATTGAGTATTTCATCACATGTATTTCTTTATTCTATGAAACCTGTGTTATTTGAACACATCTTTAAACTATTAAAATATAACATGTTTTTTTGTGTTTTGGTTCCTCAAACCCCCAAAATGTCAGGTGGTGCAACCGTCCTGACAAGTATCCACAGTAATTAAACTCTAAAAATTGAATGTCAGTTATTGTAAATGGAAATTAAAAATACAGTGGCATTATTTTATNACTGGAACAATTTCCATGTCAGGTGGTACAACCAATGTAATAATGTGAAATGTTATTTTAACATCAAATTATTTATCTTATTCACAAATAAAAGAAATGAAACACACAAAATGAAAATGTATGAGTCACTACAGACACTTGAGAGATACTTGCCAATAATTTCACACAGAAAAAATAACAGGAACATATAAATATATTTTCATATATTTGGTTGCACCACCTGACATTTTTGGGTGCTCAAATTAAAAATACTAAAAAATAATGAACCTAAAAACTTTGAAATGTTGGTTAACTACTGAAATCTGTTAGAAAACTTAATTCTTCTCTCAGAAATATGTTTTTATCCATTTTCAAAGAACTTTTAAAAATAAGCTTTTAGACCCTCTTTTTGTCATTGACCCATATATTGAAGTTGGTGCTTTTTTGATAAAGAGTGGTTTATTGCTTGTGTTTGTTGAGCAAAGCATAAGATGTGGAGGAACCTGAGAATAATGGCGTTTTAAATCCTTGATAACCTTGATAAGAATCCACAGCGGTTTGTGTTGAAAGCTCAGAGTTGGTGCAGGCTCTGCTGCTGGTGGATGGAGAGAGTTTACTATAGGAGACTTTTGCAGAGGTGGGAGTGATGAAGAGCTGTAATGTAGTCACAACAGAGAGTTCAGGGCCAAAGGAAACAGCTCGGCCTCGGCTTCCTAAACAGGAAGAGAGGACCAGACCACACGCCACGTTTCTGCGTCTTATACTCTGATCAAGCAGGCCTGTTTTTCTGGAAATATTTCATTCTTTTACCTTCTCTTTGAGTCTTTTCTTCACTCTCTCTCTCTCAAACACACTCACACACACAGTTTCTCTCTGCACAAAGCTCCATGAATGGCTCCAGTGTTTCATGCTCTTATCTTTTTATGTCTCCAGCTCCTCTTCCTCCTCCTCCTGACCAGGAAATGAAGACAGATACTGTATCGTCAGAGAAAAGCGACTCTGCAGAGTTTATCTGTCACAGATAATCCTCATCGTACCGTTACACTCCGACTAAAACAAACACACTTTCTCTTCATGTCAACACACTTCTCTGCTTTTTTCTGTTTGGCCATTTGCTCAGACTCACCATATTTTAAAAAAAAAACACAAAAAGTGGACACACTACCCGACCTCATGGAGATCTTAAAAAAACTTCATAACCCAAACATTTATTTAAACACTCTTTTTTTGTTTGACTATTGCAAACATGAATAATTTTCAGATGGCCATTTCTGCTAGTTAAAAAAAAGTGACTTTATTGAAGTTTCTTTTTTCTTTATATCAAAAGTTTGCCTTTTTAATCTCAATTTCTGACGTTTCTCCTCAAGTTTGACAATTGATCACAAACTTTTGATGTCTTCTCTTAAACTTTTGCATTTTTTTTTATCAGACTTTTGATATTTTCAAGTCGTAAATTTGACTTTTATTCAGAAGTTTGACTTTTTTTTTTCTACAATGTTGAAGTGTACCACAATTTTGACATAATTATCTCCAATTTCCAACTTTTTATTTGAAATCTAAGTTTTTTTTCCTTCAAGTTTTGACCTTTTATCTCAAAAAATGAATTTTCTTCAAAATTTCAACCTTTTAATATCAGTATTTTACTTTTTTTAATCTCAAAGTCTGAGGGTTTTTTTTCAGAAGTTTGACATATTACCTCAAAATCTCTTCCGTCTTTTGACTTTTATCTCAAATTTGTTGCTTAATGTCAGAATTTTGACTCTTAATCTCAATATTACAGCTTTTTATCTCATACTTTTGACTTTTTATCTGAAGCTTCAGCTTTTTGTGGCAGAATTTTTCACTTTATCTGCCCATGATTTCAACTTTTATCTAAAATTTGTGCCTTTTATCCTTAAAAAAATTCAACTTTTTTATCGTAAAATTTTGATTTAAAGAAAAAAGTCCCCAACAAAGCCAATTTTTGATTTATATTTTTTTAACTGGTGGAAATAGACTTCCATAATAATGCCTCACCACATGTTTGAATACACAAGATTGTATTATGTGATTTTAAATCTGTGTGTCTTGGCTCAGAAGCTTTTCTGACCGTGTGTGTGTGTGTGTGTGTATAGATGTTCGTGGTGTTATTCCAGGTGTTTGCTCAGGGACGGTGTGTGTTCATCAGCTGGAGACCGGACAGAGCAGACGTACGATCCTTCATCACCAGGCAGCGTTTGTGCAAGTGTTTGTTAAAAAAAGAGAGAGAAAAGTTTGAGGAAGTGATTTTTCTGAGATCCCTGGACACACACAGATGCTTTGATATATTATCTGCAGGAGCACAGGGGGACAGGAGCCAGATATGTTAAAGGTGTGTGTGTGTGTGTGTGTGTGTGTGTGTGTGTGTGTGTGTGTGTGTGTGTAGTATTGCCCTCGCTGCCCTCGCTGCCGTCACTGCTGAGGATCAGACTCTGATCTCAGTGTGTGAAATGATCGTTTTTGTCCCATGAGACCAAAGTGCTGAGTCATGCTTGAGTTTGTTGCATTGATTTAATTATAATCAGGATAAATCTTCAAGTGAATCCTGTCAAACTTGTTTCTAAACTGTTTTTAAGAAGCAGAGTTGGTCTGAAAAGTGGATAAGATGACTGCTGGACATTATGCAGAAGACTCAGGTGTGTGACAATTCAACAACCACATTAATGTATGGATTTAAATGTTCCTGGGTTTCATGGATTTAAACCAGTGGCGGCCCCGTAACCAATTTCACAGAGGAAGCCAGTCGGGTTGCAATCGAGAACATAAAGTCTAATTATATGAGATTTATAAGGGTGATCATAATAATGTAACTCTGAAGTTGCGTTCAGAGTTACATTAATAAAGCCACTGATTTAACAAAAAAGAAAAAAACACGAAGAAGTTTAGTAAAATCGTTTCTTACGAGAAACTCGAGGTCCCCATCTCCGTCCATCTTCACTCGCTAACTTAGCTCGCTGTCTGTCTGCAGCGCCGGAGTGTGAAGTTTGTTGAAGACAGTTAGGCTGGCTGCTCGTGGTCAGAGATCGGTGCAGAGCAGGAAGTGTAAGAAAGTGTAAGGCGGAAGAATTTCCGGTGGAGCCAAGTAAAAAAGAGAAATAAAAATATTTATTTAATAATAATAATAAATTTTATTTATAAAGCGCTTTTCAAGAACTCAAAGTCGCTTTACATTCAAAAGTTAAAAAAGAACAAACAGATAAAACAATATTTCACATGGTAAAAAAATAAAAACAGTGCAGGTTAANTGTGTGTGTGTGTGTGTGTGTGTGTGTGTGTGTGTGTGTGTGTGTGTGTGTAGTATTGCCCTCACTGCCCTTGGTGCCGTCACTGCTGAGGATCAGAGTCTGATCTCAGTGTGTGAAATGATCGTTTTTGTCCCATGAGACCAAAGTGCTGAGTCATGCTTGAGTTTGTTGCATTGATTTAATTATAATCAGGATAAATCTTCAAGTGAATCCTGTCAAACTTGTTTTTAAACTGTTTAAAGAAGCAGAGTTGGTCTGAAAAGTGGATAAGATGACTGCTGGACATTATGCAGAAGACTCAGGTGTGTGACAATTCAACAACCACATTAATGTATGGATTTAAATGTTCCTGGGTTTCATGGATTTAAACCAGTGGCGGCCCCGTAACCAATTTCACAGAGGAAGCCAGTCGGGTTGCAATCGAGAACATAAAGTCTAATTATATGAGATTTATAAGGGTGATCATAATAATGTAACTCTGAAGTTGCGTTCAACTTAATAAAGCCACTGATTTAACAAAAAAGAAAAAAACACGAAGAAGTTTAGTAAAATCGTTTCTTACGAGAAACTCGAGGTCCCCATCTCCGTCCATCTTCACTCGCTAACTTAGCTCGCTGTCTGTCTGCAGCCCCAGAGTGTGAAGTTTGTTGAAGACAGTTAGGCTGGCTGCTCGTGGTGCAGAGCAGGAGTGTGTAAGAAAGTGTAAGGCGGAAGAATTTCCGGTGGAGCCAAGTAAAAAAGAGAAATAAAAATATTTATTTCTTCTTCTTCTTCAGGTTTAGTCTCCTTTTGGCTCTTTCCTAAAGTTTCTTATATCCCCGATAAAAACTACTCACGAACAGCAGCTGTCAACTATCGTAAAACAAAACTTATATCGCAGTTTTTAACGTCCAATAACTAATGAGAAACTAACTTCTCAGTAAAAAAATCACCTGAACACCATGCAGCCAGATGACATCATCATACTACCTTAGTGTAAGGATGAGAGAAATGTTTCTACGAGGTATCGTTATTTTTTAAAGTTTTCCCGGCTCATATCTGGAATACATGGGGAGGCGGGGCTTATGACCTATACTGCAGCCAGACACCAGGGGGCGGGGCTTATGACCTATACTGCAGCCAGACACCAGGCCCGCCCCGAATACTGGATATGACGTCGGTCTGTGGTCCCCCGCCCCGAATACTGGATATGACGTCGGTCTGTGGTCCCGGCGGAGCATCTGCTGGAGGCTTCAGTTTGAGCCGAACGTTGTTACGTCCACTCATTATACAGTCTATGGTGTGAAACAGCTGACACGAAAGATCCTGGGTCAGTCAGGAGCAAAACAAATTGCAGTTTTGGCGAAAACATGATCGTGATGTCTAAAATAGCGACTTCGATCAGAAAATGATAAATCTTTCAGCCCTAGTTGGTAAGGTGCACAAATAGTAGAGTGTTCATTTTTAACTCTAAGCAGAGCGAGTTAAACTGTTTCCTGTTTCTGACGTGTTCATGTCAAACTGAACCGTCCGGGCAGAGACAGAGAGAGAAAACCTGGAGTAAATTTGTTCATGTTTTCCCAAAATATACAGATCCCTGTTCGCTCCATTTTAGCGTCGTACTGACAAATACTCCGACTGCTTATCAAATTAAACCCCCATTACGAGTCCAAACACACATGCTCACACACACTCGTACAAATAACCCATTACCACCGAAAACATGTGTGTGATGTGCTCTTCAAATAACCCCTCAGGGCCGACGGCTTCACGGAGCAGAGAGAAAAAACTCGTTTCAGGCTCCTGTTCAGCTCAGTCTGTTTCTGTTTTTTTGAGATCTGACTTCACCATAAAGCAAAGTTTGCAGGTAACACAATCTCAAGTAGCCGCTCCGTCCTGCAGCTGTTCGAAGGATTTACTTTATAATTCTGTAACATAAAGCGTAAAAGTGAGACGTCGCCGTAAAAAGGACGATTTCACTCGTCTTCCTTCCTTTTCCTGTGTGGCCCCACGAGCAAATCGGCCGCAACCACGAGGCGAGAAACTGAAGGAAGGAGAGTAAATGCAACACTGAATGTGAAGCTCTATCAGAGTAAAACACTCATCAGAAGAGCAGGAAACAAGAATCGAGTCTTTGTGTCTGAAATATGTGACTGATGACGCCACAGTGCATCCACTTAAAGAACGTATCATAGGTTGAAGACAACAGTTCAGCAATTTAATGGAAAATAACTAAAATATAATATTTTGAAAGAATTTCAGTTTGACATCACAGAGGGGAGTCCTGCTGATTCTGACTCTTTAACATTAATAAACATGGATTATGAACGAAAACAGGAAGAAACATAATAAACACGAACTGAAACACCTGATCTCACTAACCAAGTCTTCAAGTTTTATTTTAAAGCTTAATATGTTGTTTATGTGTGGAGGTGTGTTCGCATTTTGTAATAATCTGACACATTTTGTAATAAAATCTTTGAACGCA